>JBBBDQ010001406.1:1692500-1772500 GCA_037127315.1 Ascarosepion bandense | reverse complement strand
TATGTTATAATTTCTGAACATATATATACTTTCCTTTATTCGTGTCATTTTAAGGAAACCAAAGGTCAATGAAAGTCAGTTCTGTATTAGTGGGATTATTTTTCATTTACTAAGCAGCATTCAGCATGCTTACATCGCCTTATTAATACACATTCGGCTCAGAAACATCATGGCAACTAAAACTATTTTGCAAATGCATGTTTAGTGTGTTAGTTGGGACTTTTCTTTTTTTTTTAATAAAAATTAATGTCTGTAAACATGTTTTTTATCTTTCGATCTCGAGACTCATACAGTGAAATATTCAAATTAAGAAAAATAAGAAAACAAACATATATTTAAAGATTAAAAATGAACTTTATATTGTTGTTATTCTTTTTTTAAAATAAGATTGAATTTGAAAGTTTTCTATGCAATTAAATTAAGGTAAGCAAAAAAAAAAAAAAAAAAGGCGATTTTTTAAAAATCGTATCACCCCGAGCAAAGCGGTAATGCCACTTATGTGCAAGGGGCTACATAAGAGTAAAAAGATTAAGTAGAAGAGAGTGAAGAGGAAGACGAACCAATTAGAAAGGAGCAGAGGAGGATGGGAATACAGGTGTGATAACATTTGCAAAGATGGAGAAAAGGAAAGGATATACGGGGTGGTGAAAGAACTAGAGTCAAGTGGTTAATAGATGAGTATTGACATTGCATTTAAATTCCTGGAGGTTGTAGCCATTAGGAAAGCGAATTCCACAGGGGTAGAATTGTCATCTGCATTTGGCTAACCTAACTGTGAATGGGTGGGACCCAGTTGCCAATCTGGTTGCACGAGTAAACACTCGTGCAACTAGATTGGCAGAGGCACCAGTGACTTAAGTTCGTTGGAGCAGAAGCCATGTAAGTCTTTATAGAACAGACAAAGGGAGGCCACATCTCGTCAGTGGGGAAGTGGCTGTAGTCGTGCCGCTAAGTTGGTACCTATCACATTCATGTATTAGGGAGAGTTGAGAAAATTTGTAGAAAAGGCAAAGGGAAGCCACGTCATGACGGGGAGAATATAACTGAAGTCAAGATGCCAACTCATAGAGAAAAAAATTTTCATTATTGACTTTTTTGGAATTTAATATATTAGTTAAGATAAAATTCATTAATTTTACTCCATTTTTTAAACAATACAAGGCTCAAGAGACACTATAGGTAGAAGGCTACTGAATTAAGCTTTACCATTAATGTAAAAATTGAACATTATTTATATTGTTTGGATTGTTGCCCTCATCTTATTGCCATGTTTACGACATTTCGACCATTGTTTTTTATGGCCTTTATCAGGTGCTAAAAAGTTCGAAATGAACCCTTTACTTAGATCAGTTGGATATATCATTCTCATTACATGTGCGATACCACTTCCGGATGACTCTCTATTTAACTCATATCTCTAAGCATCAAGGGCACAGTTCCAGTGACTTGACCCTGAATATTGTGAGCGCAATACCAGGCTACAGCAATGGTAAACAAATAACTTAAAGAGTTAGATTAAAGGGGCATAACTTATGGCTACCAGAAGTGGCATTGTGCATAGATTGAGAATGATATAACCCAGTGATAAAGGGTTTAATTCGATATTACTAGCACATGAAGAAGCCCGGAGCGTAGAACGGCCAAATTATTGGAAACATGGCGGTAACAATGAGAAGCGGAATAAAATAAACTGTTAGACTAGAGGTGCTCGTTGCATCTAGCTAGTTCATCAGTAAAACGGTGGGACATAGTTACCAATATAGTAGCACGCTTACATTCATATAATAAGGAGAGTGGGGAAAATGCACATCAGATCAGTTGCCATAAAAATATTTGTAAAAACGACAGAAAAAAATCCAGAAAGTGACTTCGTTGTCAGAAAATCGGACTTACGGGCGTTTGTCCCCCAAGACAGAGATTCTTAAAAACAAATATTCCGGATAGAACACCCTTCTTACCTGTTCGCCCCTCCTGAGGTGCTTGGATAATTTTCTTAAAGACCTTGAAAGGTACATTAGAACTTTTGCAAGAACTACCATACTTATTTTAAAGACCTTTAAATATACATTAGAACCTTAGCAAGAACTGCCATACTTTTTTAAAAACCTTTAAACGTACATTAGAACCTTTTCAAGAACTGCCATACTTTTTTAAAAACCTTTAAAGGTACATTAGAACCTTTGCAAGAACTGCTATACTTTTTTTAAAGACCTTAAAAGGTGCATAAGAACTTTTGCAAGAACTACCATACTTATTTTGAAGACCTTTAAATATACATTAGAACCTTTGCAAGAACTGCCATACTTTTTTAAAAACCTTTAAAGATACATTGATAAGCTTTTAATTCATTGAATAAATAATAAGAATTAAGGACATTATAGTCTGAAGAAAAAAAATTCGATAACTAATGAAATTTTAAAAGAATTGTTTTCATATTTGTTTTTGTTATTATGGCGAATTCAAGTTGGAAATATCTGACAATAAGGACTAATCAATGTAGCTCGTTTTCCGTGGAAATATCGATAGCCTTGCGACGTTAGGATCCAAGGAAATGTGTTGTAGATGAAAAATGCTCCCTTTTGAATCTTACTTGATTGGAACCTGGAGAGGGAGGTTTTGTAAAGCTTCCCTTCATATATGGAAGCAATGATTCGTTTTGGATCTGATATCACTCTTAACTTAAAAAGAACTGGCCATTTTGTACCAGGCTGAACGGTGTTAGCACCCACTAAATATTAAACTCGGCATGATAGGCTGGATCTATATCTACATAAACAAAATACCCAACTTTTACGGAAAAAAATTGCAAGAAGCTGGTATGAACATCACCAAAACCCAGTTAAAAATTTTATGAGATTTTACAAGACACACAGACTGAAAAATCAAATCTAATAGCTCAGACATCGTGATCAAAGATCTCGGAATCAAAATGGTGGTCGGTTATTTTTAGGGCATGCCAACACCTCGGTGGGTCATTTATTGCCAACTAAATTGTATTTATTTATTGCTGGTAATACTTCTTCTTTCAACAATTTATTTTTGTTTTTTTATATAAGTTTTTGTGTCTAGTAATATTTTTTCTTTTCGAGTATCAAGTTTCATTGGGATTTGTTTTTTTAAGAGGAGGGTCTCCAAGTCCTACCCTTGTTATATACCCATAACTGGAGAGAAGGGACGGATTAATACTTTTCCCAAGGGTACCAGTGCTTAAGTGAATGCAGAGTATTCAACTGGAATTCGAACTCGGCTCACCGATTTCTCTTTCCGAGCTGGTATCCACTGCACCACAACGCACATCCGTCACTAAACGCTTACAACACCTGGTATTCCCAAGCAGTCACTCATCTAAGTACTGACGAGACTCAACGTTGCTTAACTTCGGTGATCGAGCGAGAACCGGTGTATTCAACGTGATATGGCCGTAAGCCGAATCAGAATATGATTTCTTATTGACATAGTTGTTCTTGCAAAAGTTTTAATGTACCTTTGAAGGTCTTTAAAAAAACTAAGTATAAGTATCTTGAAGTGTAAGATCTAAAAATGTAGCCCATGAAGACATCAATAATTCCAGTGTATCTCGTTGATTATAAGCGACACTGATAGACTCATTGAGGGCCCATGCCATAAAGAATTACAAAAGTATGTACAAATGCAACCCACGCATTTCAAAGAGTTTCATCAATGTAAAATGATTGTGAATTAGGAAAAAAATGATTCATAGAGAATGTCATGAAGCTAATTTGACCATTAAATATACATTAGAACCTTTAAAAGGACTTCCATACTTTTTTAAAAACCTTCAAAGCTACATTAGAACCTTTGCAAGAACAGTCATGTCAATAAGAAATCACATTCTGATTCCGAGATCTTTGATCACGATGACTGAGCGATTAATAATTGTGAATTAGGAACGATTGTGAATTCTGAACGATAAAATGATTGTGAATTAGGAAAAAAATGATTCATAGAGAATGTCATGAAGCTAATTTGACCATAAATCTTTGGTTGGGATCCGGAATGTGTACGACAGAAATCAAAGGAAAAAATTAAAATGATAACTCGTGTAGAGTATGACTATACTAAAAAGCGCTTGGAAAGAAATCACCCTGATCGCTGAACTGTGGAACAACGCAGCCATAAATATATCATAATAGATGTTGCGATACCTTTCGATAAAAACATGAGAAAATAGTGAGGTATTAAGAAGTGGCGGCGGGGTCATTTACAAAGCAGGAGTTCAAGACGACTTTTTTCTGATTGGCATAAACGGGACTAGTTCTACTAATCTCTCTGCCTCAAGTGTTGAAGAAATATGTGCGTCTCTCAGCCATGGCAGGTATTATTAACCATCGAAACACCTAAGTCAGAGAGGGTTTCACGCAAGAATAATAAGGGCGCTAAGTCATAGTTTCTGAATATGATCGTTTTATTTCTGGATGAATGAAAAGCGTTGTGATGCGGATGTGCCTTTTGGTGCAGTAGATATCGTCTCGGAACGAGAAATTGGGGAGCTGAGTTCGAATTCCAGTTGACTTTGTTTCATTCACTTAGGCGCAAATACCCTTGGAAAATGTATTAATCCGTCTCTTTCCTCCAGTTAGGAGTTCAATAACAGGACACATTGGGTTCTATAGCCTTGGCCGGCCACCAGTCTACTGCGGAATGTGATGGCAAATTACTGCGGGTTAATCTTCTGCTCAGTCAGTCTTGCCTCTTTCTAGACATGATCGGCCAAAACGTGTAACACGTATGGCACTTAACTGACTGAATGAAAAGCAACAACAAACAAAACGGAAATATTTATAACAGCTGCAAAGAGATAATATTTGTTTATCTTTAAATTGCTTAAATTATTCTCAAATATAAAGTAAAGCATTTCCAGATCAATGACGACTGAGTAGTGAGTTTGAATCTCACTTATGGCTACATATTTTTTGATAATATGCAAGAGTCACGCTTAGTAAATCGCTATAGGTCCTGGGTAGAACGGTAAACTGCATCCGGCAGCAAAGCCTCTGATTGGGAGGTTATGAGGAGCATGGAACAACCTCTTAATTTGCTGTTGTTCCCTGGTCTACCCTGATCTGGGGTGGTAGCACCTGTTAGGGTCCAAGCTATGGGCAAATATTTAACCCCCAAACTGGGGTGAAAACACTATGAAAGTTTCAAAATACACTTATATTGATATATATCTGTGAAAATAGACTTTATAGAAAAATATACATTTTTAAAAGGAAAAAAAATATTGCCATATATTTTTGAAAGAAAAAAATATTACCAGCATTAAATTTTGGAATACAAAACAAGAAGATATATTCAGTTTTCTTAAATACAAAAAAAATAAATAAAAAAATAAAAATTTTTTTCATCAAAATCTGATTAAATCAATATAACTGAACATTAAAAGGATACCTTAAAACACCTCCTTTTTCGCATTAAATAACCCAGTTGCTGATATGCCATTAAACAAAACTCAAGACTCAAACTCAAATCGCTATAAATTAAAACTAAGAGTCACGTTTATGAGCAATCTTTAAAAACAAAGTAGAAATAATTATTTTGAATTTTTTAAATGATGCTGACTTGGAAAACCCACACCCCACCCCACCCCACTTCAGTCACTTTCTCACCGACGGGATGTGGATTTCCTCTGTCTTTTCTACAAGTGTTTTCATGGCATCTGCTTTGATAAGCTTTTTTCCTTGGTTCTCCGGTCACATTTATTTACTCGTGCTACAAGACTGGCATCTAGGTCCCACCCTTTACCGTCAAAATAGTTAAATGTAAACACCTCTTCCACTTTAACAATTGTGTTTTCTTACACTTCCCTTTTATGGAACTCTCTTCTGTTTGTTTGCTTCTCTGAGAGCTACAATCTCCAAAAGTTTAAATACAACGTCAATTGCCATCTATCTACTTGAATTGGTAAATGTTCGTTCTAATTCCCTTCGCTTTTCCCCCATTCAAATTTATCCAAAATAGCATTATCTCTGTGCAAATGTATATGCTGAAAACAAATCAACAATTAGTTATTGAAGAAATTTACCTTTTTTGCTTTGAAAGTCCATAAGAAAATGAAATATATCTTGCACTTTTTCTCTCACGTAACTCTCACGAAGTCATGTTATTAACTGCAAAATGACGTTCTACGTAGGTATAAATTTTGTTTGGAATTTTGGTCGATTTTCTTCTTTTACTGATACTTCCGGAGATGTTCTTCCGCTAATGAAAGTAATAAGTGTAGAAATACAATAGCGCATTGCTTTCATTCCCGGAAGTACATCGCCGGAAGTATCAGTAAATGAAGAAAAATCCCGCAAGATTTTGCGAAAATTTGTTTATGTCATTCTGCAGTTAATTACATGACTTCGTGAGAGTTACGGGAGAGAAAAAGTGCAAGATATAGTTCGTTTTTTTATGTACATTTAGATAAAAAAGGTAAGTTTCTTCAATAACTAACACTTGATTTGAGTTCAGCATCTACATTTGCACAGAGATAATGTTATTTTGGATAAATTTGAAGGGGAAAAACGAAGGGAATTTTAACGAACATATACCTTTGAATTCATTTATTATCTTTGTTCGACATCACTTAAAACATGTTTTATTCTTTCTTTGTAACCCCTTACTTGCCCCAAATGAATATAAAGTCGTCAAGAGAGGGTGGGACAATATCTACACTGGACAATATGCAAACGCTATGGATATTATGTAAACAAACGCTGGTATGAACATGACTCAGCACCGGTTACAGAAATAGAAGATGTCACCATTCTATGAGATTACACCATCTACACAGACAATAAATTTGAAACAAATAGGCCGGACATTATTATTAAAAACCAAAAAGAAAAAAAAACTTGCTTATTAATTGATATGGCTTTTCCAGCGGATTGTAACACAGCAAACAAGGAATTCGAAAAACTGTCAAAATATAAAGACCTGGAAATTGAAATAGAAAAAAACGTGGAAATAGAAAACAAGTATCATACCAGTGATTGTGGGTGCACGTGGAATGATAAAAATGGAACAAAAAAAAAAACACAATGAAAGAATCCCTAGAAACCTCAGCTTAAGAGTTACACAAAAAGTTGTCTTGTTAAGTACAGCTCACACACTAAGGAGAACTTTGTCTAGGGATGTTAGGAAGATACGAAAGCATATGAAATGGAGCCGTACCAAAACACCACGACCTGCCTTAGGTTATCCTGCAGACTTGGTAGGTAGTGTGACCATAGCAGAAGTCGAATTATAATGAAAAATGACATAACAATAATAGGAAATATGGCCTCAGGTGTGCATTAGATGCATTCATTACCCTAAGTAGCAAAAAATTATCCGGTAAATGTTACGGTAGATACTTTTACTGGCATTCATCGGGCTGAGTCGGCTTCTTCTCTAGACGTTCCAGTGGATATTTTATTTCCACAAGTAGTTCTCAAACACAGGCAATGGAAACATTTTCCCGTTTTACGTTGCTAACTTATACTACTCTTGATAACCAAGCCTATAAAAGCCAGTCCTTGCTAGAAAGGCATTGCTGGGGGTGGTGAATAGATGGATTTATTTTTCCTGAGGTAAATGAATGTAATGCATCCTACCCGGAATTCAAAATTGGCTTCCCAATTCCTCAACCCCGACCGCTAATCATTACCCCATCGTTCCTCTCCCTGTCTGGAGAACATGAGAGCAATCACCCTCATTTGTAGCTAGTGTACAAGAGTAAATATGAATGGCGCGAGAACATGAGATCAATCACCCTCATTTGTAGCTAGTGTACAAGAGTAAATATGAATGGTGCGAGAACATGAGATCAATCACCCTCATTTGTAGCTAGTGTACAAGAGTAAATATGAATGGTGCGAGAACATGAGAGCAATCACCCTCATTTGTAGCTAGTGTACAAGAGTAAATATGAATGGCGCGAGAACATGAGAGCAATCACCCTCATTTGTAGCTAGTGTACAAGAGTAAATATGAATGGTGCGAGAACATGAGAGCAATCACCCTCATTTGTAGCTAGTGTACAAGAGTAAATATGAATGGTGCGAGAACATGAGAGCAATCACCCTCATTTGTAGCTAGTGTACAAGAGTAAATATGAATGGTGCGAGAACATGAGAGCAATCACCCTCATTTGTAGCTAGTGTACAAGAGTAAATATGAATGGTGCGAGAACATGAGAGCAATCACCCTCATTTGTAGCTAGTGTACAAGAGTAAATATGAATGGCGCGAGAACATGAGAGCAATCACCCTCATTTGTAGCTAGTGTACAAGAGTAAATATGAATGGTGCGAGAACATGAGAGCAATCACCCTCATTTGTAGCTAGTGTAGAAGAGTAAATATGAATGGCGCGAGAACATGAGAGCAATCACCCTCATTTGTAGCTAGTGTACAAGAGTAAATATGAATGGTGCGAGAACATGAGAGCAATCACCCTCATTTGTAGCTAGTGTACAAGAGTAAATATGAATGGTGCGAGAACATGAGAGCAATCACACTCATTTGTAGCTAGTGTACAAGAGTAAATATGAATGGTGCGAGAACATGAGAGCAATCACCCTCATTTGTAGCTAGTGTACAAGAGTAAATATGAATGGCGCGAGAACATGAGAGCAATCACCCTCATTTGTAGCTAGTGTACAAGAGTAAATATGAATGGTGCGAGAACATGAGAGCAATCACCCTCATTTGTAGCTAGTGTACAAGAGTAAATATGAATGGCGCGAGAACATGAGAGCAATCACCCTCATTTGTAGCTAGTGTACAAGAGTAAATATGAATGGTGCGAGAACATGAGAGCAATCACCCTCATTTGTAGCTAGTGTACAAGAGTAAATATGAATGGTGCGAGAACATGAGAGCAATCACCCTCATTTGTAGCTAGTGTACAAGAGTAAATATGAATGGTGCGAGAACATGAGAGCAATCACCCTCATTTGTAGCTAGTGTACAAGAGTAAATATGAATGGTGCGAGAACATGAGAGCAATCACCCTCATTTGTAGCTAGTGTACAAGAGTAAATATGAATGGCGCGAGAACATGAGAGCAATCACCCTCATTTGTAGCTAGTGTACAAGAGTAAATATGAATGGCGCGAGAACATGAGAGCAATCACCCTCATTTGTAGCTAGTGTACAAGAGTAAATATGAATGGCGCGAGAACATGAGAGCAATCACCCTCATTTGTAGCTAGTGTACAAGAGTAAATATGAATGGCGCGAGAACATGAGAGCAATCACCCTCATTTGTAGCTAGTGTACAAGAGTAAATATGAATGGCGCGAGAACATGAGAGCAATCACCCTCATTTGTAGCTAGTGTACAAGAGTAAATATGAATGGTGCGAGAACATGAGAGCAATCACCCTCATTTGTAGCTAGTGTACAAGAGTAAATATGAATGGCGCGAGAACATGAGAGCAATCACCCTCATTTGTAGCTAGTGTACAAGAGTAAATATGAATGGTGCGTGAACATGAGAGCAATCACCCTCATTTGTAGCTAGTGTACAAGAGTAAATATGAATGGCGCGAGAACATGAGAGCAATCACCCTCATTTGTAGCTAGTGTACAAGAGTAAATATGAATGGTGCGAGAACATGAGAGCAATCACCCTCATTTGTAGCTAGTGTACAAGAGTAAATATGAATGGCGCGAGAACATGAGAGCAATCACCCTCATTTGTAGCTAGTGTACAAGAGTAAATATGAATGGTGCGAGAACATGAGAGCAATCACCCTCATTTGTAGCTAGTGTACAAGAGTAAATATGAATGGTGCGAGAACATGAGAGCAATCACACTCATTTGTAGCTAGTGTACAAGAGTAAATATGAATGGTGCGAGAACATGAGAGCAATCACCCTCATTTGTAGCTAGTGTACAAGAGTAAATATGAATGGCGCGAGAACATGAGAGCAATCACCCTCATTTGTAGCTAGTGTACAAGAGTAAATATGAATGGTGCGAGAACATGAGAGCAATCACCCTCATTTTTTAGCTAGTGTACAAGAGTAAATATGAATGGTGCGAGAACATGAGAGCAATCACCCTCATTTGTAGCTAGTGTACAAGAGTAAATATGAATGGCGCGAGAACATGAGAGCAATCACCCTCATTTGTAGCTAGTGTACAAGAGTAAATATGAATAGCGCGAGAACATGGAAACGAAAATCACCCTCATTTGTAGCTAGTGTGCAAGAGTAAATATGAATGGTGCGAGAACATGAGAGCAATCACCCTCATTTGTAGCTAGTGTACAAGAGTAAATATGAATGGCGCGAGAACATGAGAGCAATCACCCTCATTTGTGGCTAGTGTACAAGAGTAAATATGAATGGTGCGAGAACATGAGAGCAATCACCCTCATTTGTAGCTAGTGTACAAGAGTAAATATGAATGGCGCGAGAACATGAGAGCAATCACACTCATTTGTAGCTAGTGTACAAGAGTAAATATGAATGGCGCGAGAACATGAGAGCAATCACCCTCATTTGTAGCTAGTGTACAAGAGTAAATATGAATGGCGCGAGAACATGAGAACAATCACCCTCATTTGTAGCTAGTGTACAAGAGTAAATATGAATGGTGCGAGAACATGAGAGCAATCACCCTCATTTGTAGCTAGTGTACAAGAGTAAATATGAATGGTGCGAGAACATGAGAGCAATCACCCTCATTTGTAGCTAGTGTGCAAGAGTAAATATGAATGGCGCGAGAACATGAGAGCAATCACCCTCATTTGTAGCTAGTGTACAAGAGTAAATATGAATGGCGCGAGAACATGAGAGCAATCACCCTCATTTGTAGCTAGTGTACAAGAGTAAATATGAATGGCGCGAGAACATGAGAGCAATCACCCTCATTTGTAGCTAGTGTGCAAGAGTAAATATGAATGGCGCGAGAACATGAGAGCAATCACCCTCATTTTGTAGCTAGTGTACAAGAGTAAATATGAATGGTGCGAGAACATGAGAGCAATCACCCTCATTTGTAGCTAGTGTACAAGAGTAAATATGAAAGGCGCGAGAACATGAGAGCAATCACCCTCATTTGTAGCTAGTGTACAAGAGTAAATATGAATGGTGCGAGAACATGAGAGCAATCACCCTCATTTGTAGCTAGTGTACAAGAGTAAATATGAATGGTGCGAGAACATGAGAGCAATCACACTCATTTGTAGCTAGTGTACAAGAGTAAATATGAATGGTGCGAGAACATGAGAGCAATCACCCTCATTTGTAGCTAGTGTACAAGAGTAAATATGAATGGCGCGAGAACATGAGAGCAATCACCCTCATTTTGTAGCTAGTGTACAAGAGTAAATATGAATGGCGCGAGAACATAGGGGCAATCACCCTCATTTGTAGCTAGTGTGCAAGAGTAAATATGAATGGTGCGAGAACATGAGAGCAATCACCCTCATTTGTAGCTAGTGTACAAGAGTAAATATGAATGGTGCGAGAACATGAGAGCAATCACCCTCATTTGTAGCTAGTGTACAGAGTAAATATGAATGGCGCAAGAGAAACATGAGAGCAATCACCCTCATTTGTAGCTAGTGTACAAGAGTAAATATGAATGGCGCGGGAACATGAGAGCAATCACCCTCATTTGTAGCTAATTGTACAGAGTAAATATGAATGGCGCGAGAACATGAGCAATCGCCCCTCATTTGTAGCTGGTGTACAAGGTAAATATGAATGGCGCGAGAACATGAGAGCAATCACCCTCATTTGTAGCTAGTGTACAAGAGTAAATATGAATGGCGCGAGAACATGAGAGCAATCACCCTCATTTGTAGCTAGTGTACAAGAGTAAATATGAATGGCGCGAGAACATGAGAGCAATCACCCTCATTTGTAGCTAGTGTACAAGAGTAAATATGAATGGCGCGAGAACATGAGAGCGTCACCCTCATTTGTAGCTAGTGTACAGGTAATATGAATGGTGCGAGAACATGAGAGCGTGCCTCATTTGTAGCTAGTGTACAAGAGTAAATATGAATGGTGCGAGAACATGAGAGCAATCACCCTCATTTGTAACTAGTGTACAAGAGTAAAATATGAATGTTTCGAGAACATGAGATCAATCACCCTCATTTGTAGCTAGTGTACAAGAGTAAATATGAATGGTGCGAGAACATGAGAGCAATCACCCTCATTTGTAGCTAGTGTACAAGAGTAAATATGAATGGTGCGAGAACATGAGAGCAATCACCCTCATTTGTAGCTAGTGTACAAGAGTAAATATGAATGGTGCGAGAACATGAGAGCAATCACCCTCATTTGTAGCTAGTGTACAAGAGTAAATATGAATGGTGCGAGAACATGAGAGCAATCACCCTCATTTGTAGCTAGTGTACAAGAGTAAATATGAATGGTGCGAGAACATGAGAGCAATCACCCTCATTTGTAGCTAGTGTACAAGAGTAAATATGAATGGTGCGAGAATATGAGAGCAATCACCCTCATTTGTAGCTAGTGTACAAGAGTAAATATGAATGGCGCGAGAACATGAGAGCAATCACCCTCATTTGTAGCTAGTGTACAAGAGTAAATATGAATGGCGCAAGAGAAATATTGAGTTATCTTTTGGATAAGAACATTTTGAAGGCGGAGCAGACGTCTTTCTTGGCTAAATTACAGAGACGTCATGGTCGGTTAAATCAGAGATAAACATATCAAACAGTAGTTCAAATGGACTCGTTTTTAATTGACGGACGCTGAATTATTTCCAGCCATATTTTTGCAAGGAAAAGTTTTAGGGGTAAGCTGACATTTCTGAAAGTGCGCATCTCGTAGCAGTCTTAAACACAACTCGCAGGATGAGGGTAGTGTTGTGTCTTTAAGCCCGTGGAGTGGAGCTGAGATATGATCGTCATCACCCAGCGAAAATATCTAAGATTCGATGAAAATTTGAAGTCTTCTTATCTAAACAAATTTATCAATGGAAACCTACCCAACGTTGAAAGAAACATATGATTGTCGAGGACATATATTATAAAATAATGTACATGTTCTAAAATATAATTTATAATATATATATATATATATATATATATATATATTCTAAACATAAAAATAAAATCGTCGGTGATGGTGAATGTTATAATATTTCAGTTTAAACAACCTCTCTGAAGATGGCTCATGTGAGCCGAAAGCTTAGAAAAAAATCAATAAATAATTATCCAAATGTTGGAGAAATTTTGTCTTTATTTTCAACTGAAATTAAAGCAAGAATACGACGTTTAGAACGGCTCATGATTAAACATAACAGATATTAATTGTCTCTTATATTTAACAGCATATGTTTAGAAAATTACTTGCTGCCTCGATATACTAAATATATATATATAGTCATCCGAAGACAGATCTGTTTTGCTGTATCACGGCTCATCAGTAAGGTCAAACATCCGATTTTTTTAAACCTAGGATTGAAACCCGACTAAATTGGCCTCCGTCGGCGATTCTACCTCTGGGCTATGGGCGCTCGGCAGAAGACGGCAGACTTTTTACGTATGATGTATCATACGCCAATATATAATTATTCTGATGATTTCTATTAATATTAAAGAAACCTGCAAAAGAATTTGTCAAATTATCTTAATATAACGATCTGAAAATAGAAAGTGAAAAAAATGTATCATTTAAAGACGATAACTTTCCAACAATAAAATAATCTCCAGGAATTATTAAAAAGAATACTGATATCCACAGGTAAATGTCGGTAAAACCGTTCATTATCTGACGAGCAAAAGTTGTGCTCACAATATATAGAAAATTTATCTCAACGTTATAAAAACTCTATGAAAAAACACATATCTTAGGTAAAATATCAAAGGGTTAATCAGTAAAACTACTACTACTACTACTACTACTAATAATAATAATAATAATAATAACAGGAATTAATGATATGTCACGTCAGCACATTTGCCGACCTCCCATTCCGAAGGCTTGTAATATCTCTGCTATTGGCTTCCTCTTTAATTTTCAGCAGGCGATACTTGGCAGAATAAAAAAAAACGAACTTATTTACACAATTCTTACGGAGGAAAAGAACTTATCAAGAAAATGAGAAAATTCAGAAAAAAAAAAACGTAAAAGAAAGAAAAAAATAACCTCATTGCAAACGGTTTACACTCGCGATAACTGAAAGTGCATCAATTTAAAATTTTAAAAAAATAAATAAAATAAAATAGTCTGTTGATTGTAATTGCTGTTAGGGGAAGATATTCCGACGTTAAAAGCATTCTGGGATGCCGAGCCTGGGCAACAGAAGCTGATAAAAAGTAAAAGAAATCACTAAAAAATTTAAAGAAAATGTTAAGGAATTGATTGAGAATTAAAATGTTATCGCTTTAAGCGTCTTGATATTAATTAAGCTATTTTCCCTATCCATGACAGGCTCATAAAATAGAATAACAATGAGTCAATAACATTTTCTACTCCTCCTCCTCCTCCTCCTCCTCATCCTCCTTCTTCTTCTTCTTCTTCTATCATTATTATTATTATTATTATCATTATTGTTATTATTAAACTAAGTTTCAAAAATCATTCATCATATATTAAGTTTTTACAAAAATAATGACCGCTCAAAGTGTGTATTTTACAAAGTCATTTTAACATTGTCTTCAAGGTATATTTTAGGTAAATTTTGATATACAAAATAATAAATGTGTGCTCTTTAACAAATTTTTCACTTATTTTCAGAGAGACATATTCTTGAAGCATAGAAAACCTTAATTATGAAAATGATAAAACATGATATTTGGGTAAAATTTCGTAATTACTACCGTTAATAGAAACGGTACAACCGAAATAGTACTACCGGAATAGCAACGGTAGTACTAACGAAATTTTACCGATATTTGTTTACTTTTCTTGCATGAGTTCAAAGTTGGGCACACTGACCCAAAACCTTTGGTCAATATCAACAGAGTATGGGTCCCCAACTGATCGGATATGACGGAGGTGGTTCCAAAAATTGCGGACTGTGATGAGAACCTATGTAGATCGTCTTGGACCCGATTAAAATTCCGGCACGAATAATACAAAAAGACCAAAATAAGAAATAACGAATATATATTAAACACGGCAAAATACAGCACTTGGAATTTTGTAAGTAGAACGATAATACGGGTTAGTGTGTAAAACTATAATTCGACCCTCGAAATGGGACTCGTAATGATCGTTAAGGATGTGCGTTGTGGCATAGTGGATATCGGCTCGAAACGAGAAATCGATGAACCGAGTTCGAATTCCAGCCGAATTCATTGCATTCACTTACGCGCAAATAACCTTGGGAAAGGTATTAATCCGTCTCTTCTTCCAGTTATGGGTTAAATAACAGGACAGATTGGGTTCTATAGCCTTGGTCGGCAACCAGTCTACCGCAGAAAGCAATGGTAACACACTGCGGGATAATCTTCTGCCCAGTCAGCCATGTCTCTTTCGAGACATGATCGCCCAAGCGTGTATCACGTATGGCACTTAACTGACTGAATGATCGTTACGGTAGCTGTGCTCGTAGACGACTCTCGGCTATGTTCAAGGCGATCTCCTCAGGCTACTTATACTATCTACCTGGCTATCTACTCTCACCTCTTGTGACTGGAAGTATATGTAATGGGTGGAAGAGTTCACTCCGTTGTGGGTGATACTGCCATGATATAGAGGTCTCAGACCCTTGGAGTCAGCACTGCAAGAGTCAGTCATTTAAGTGCCATACGTGATACACGCTTGGGCGATCATGTCTCGAAAGAGACATGACTGACTGGTCAGAAGATTATCCCGCACTAGGTTGCCATTGCTTTCTGCGGTAGACTGGTTGACGACCAAGGCTATAGAACCCAATCTGTCCTGTTATTTAACCCATAACTGGAAGGAATAGACGGATTAATACATTTCCCAAGGGTATTTGCACGCAAGTGAATACAAGGGATTCAACTGGAATTCGAACTCGGTTCCCCGGTTTCTCGTTCCGAGCCGATATTATTCCATTTACACAATGTTGACAAGGCAAAAAGCTTGATAAATTGTTTTTTTAATCGTATCACCCCGAGCAAGGCGGTAACGCCACTGGTGTAAAGGGAGAGTAAAAGGGATTAAGTAGAAGAGAGTGAAGAGGAAGACGAACCCGTTAGAAAGGAGCAAGAGAAGGATGTGAATACAGGTGTGATGACAGTTGAAAAGGTGGAGAGTTAGGAAAGGATATACAGGGTGATGAAGAAAGAATTAGGGTCAGGTGGTTAAGAGATGAGTATTGAAATTTTCTCATTATCATTAACGAAAATCAAAACCTTGTGACGAAAAGTGGATACTTTAGGATAACCGTTAACGATCAGGTCAATGCCTTGATCTTCATGAGTCACCCAAATATTTCCAAAGCTAAAAATACATCAGAAATATATTATGGTGTCTGCCCTGTGGTTTGTGATTGGTGTTATCCCAGTTTTCTGGAAGCCAATCAAAGCATTAACGCAGAGCTTTAGTGCAATCAACTTGCTGAAATGTTATCGCTTTAAGCGTTTTGATATTAATTAAGCTATTTTCTTTTTCCATGACAGGTTGCTCTCTCACCGACACAGTGTGGCTTCCCTTTGTCTCTTCTACAAATAATTTCATGGCTTCTGCTCCGATGAACTTAGCTCACTGGTACACCCTATATACGAATTTCATCGAGCCACAAGATTAGCAACTAAGTCCCACCCTTTTACTGTGGAACCAATAAATTGTAAACGCAAATTCTACTCCATCAGCTTCTTTTCTCGCATTTCCCGCCTGTGGAATTCTCTTCCGCATACTTGTTTTTCTGACAGTTACAATCTTCAAAATTGAAATGTAAAGTCACTAGTCATCTCCAGTCTCAGTAACTTACATCCTCTCTCTCATGCTTTTCTACATCCATCTCATTCTCATCAGTGATCTCTTCCCTCTCCTACTCTCTTCCTGACACCCCTGCAACCTCTCACTCATAACGTTCCTCCTCGTCCACCCGACTTTCAGCAGTAATTTCTTCCCTCTTCTACCCTCTTCCTGACACCCCCTGCAACCTCTCCCTCCTCATAACATTCCTCCTCGTCCACCCCACTCTCATCAGTAATCTCTTCCTTCTCCTACTCTCTTCCTAACACTCCCTGCAACCTCTCCCTCCTCATAACATTACTCCTCGTTCACACGACTTTTATCAGTAATCTCTTCCCTCTCCTACTCTCTTCCTGACACCCCCTGTAACCTGTCACTCTTTTTCATAACTTTCCTTATATATAGCCCTTTGCACAACAGTAGCACTAAAATGCCTTGCTTGGGGCGATACGATTATATATATATATATATATATATATATATATATATAAAACAAAAAACGTACATAAAACAGAAGAACAATGAGTCACTCACATGTTCTAGTTCTTTATTTTCTTTATATTCATTTCTTCTTCTTCTTTTATTATTATAATGATTATTCTGTCATTTTTCATTATAATATATATTTTTGCTATGGTCGCACTACCTACCAAGTCTGCAGGAAAACCTAAGGCAGGTCGGGGTATATTGTTATGGCTTCATTTCATGGTTTTTCATATCTTCATTACATCCCTAGCGTTACATATACAAAGTTCTTCTTAGTGTGTTGTCTCTAATTAACAAGACAATTTTTGTATATCTTTTAAGCTGGGTTTTATTATTATTATTATTACTATTATTACCATGTCATTTTTCATTATAATTCTAGTTCTGCTATGGTAGCACTACCTACCAAGTCTGCAGAAAGATTTCAAGCAGTTCGGGGTCTGTTGTCATGGCTTCATTTCATATTTTTCTGTCTCCCCTAACATCCCTTGCGTTACATAAACAAAGTCCTCCTTAGTGTTTGGAGTATACTTAACAGGACTATTTTTTGTATATCTCTTAAGCTGGGGTTTCCAGGAATTCTTTCAATGTGTTGTTTTGTTCCATTTTCTATCATTCCAAGTGCACCTCCGATCACTGGTACAATTCTTGTTTTCATCTTTCACTTTTTTCTATTTCAATTTCCAAGTCTTTATATTTTGACATTTTTTCCAATTCCTTGGTTGCTATGTTACAATCCGCTAGACAAGCCATATCAATTAATAAGCAAGTTTTTTCTTTTTAGTTTTTAACAATAATGTCTGGCCTATTTGCTGTAATTTTTCTGTCTGTGTAGATACTGTAATCCCATAGAATGGTAACATCTTCTGTTTCTGTAACCGGTGCTGGGTGATGTTCATACCAGTGTTTGTTTACATAATATCCATCGTGCTTGCATATTGTCCAGTGTAAATATTGCCCCACTCTGTGGTGGCGATATTTATATTCATTTGGGGCAAGTACAAAATAACCTGAGATTAGACGGTCTATTGTTTCTTGGTTTTTATCACAAAACCCGCATTTTGGATCTTCATTATTATGTATAATATTTGCTGGAAAGTTCCTTGTGAAAACCTTTTGTCTTGCGCAAGAAGAATAAAGCCTTCAGTTTCAGATTTGAATCCAGATGCACGTAACCATCGATGAGTATTAACTTTATCAACATTGGATTTATTTGCACGTTCTGGATATTGGCCATGCAGTGGTTTGTCTTGCCAGCGTTGTTCCATCTGTTCAAAAGCTTTACCTTGGCTTTCTTTTTCATATTATTTTCCCCCAAATAGTTGGTTCTTGGCTTCTATTTTGCTTTTGTACAGAATCTACTAAATGTAAATCTTGTTAGTATTTACTACCTTCTTTCATTATTGAATATTTTTTCTTTCTTCTTCTTCTTCTTCTTCTTCTTCTTATTATTATTATTATTATGCCAACCATCAAAAAGCAACCAACATGCTGAAATGCATGCACGCCTACAAAAGATATGAGACCTGCATTTGTGAATGGACGTGGTCCAATTTGTGAATGGACGTGGTCCAATTTGTGAATGGACGTGGTCCAATTCTGCTATAGGGTAATGAGCAGTAACATCTTGCAAGAATAACGTTGCAGAAATTCACAGACTTGAGATACGAGAGGTTGCCACATACTCCAGTATCTCCTTATCTTTCACCCAATGATTTTAATTTTTTAGTGGTAACTGTAAGTTAGAATTACATAAAGTTAAGATAAATTTAAACCAGAGTTGGAATCAACTTTCAACTATTTCGTTTTAGCTCAGCCAATAACTTTTTACACAACGATGAATACATAATCTAGTCAATCGATGACAGAAGTTCATAGATGATCAAGGCTGATAATTGGACTAATTTCAACATTTTTAATGTTAATTATTCAAAAATAAATTATGTTTTTGTAATTGGCTATTATGTTTATAACAACCTAGTACTTTATATATGGATCTGTTTGCTAACTCAGTTATCTGAGTAGAATCAAAGAGTTTTCCTCAAGGAAATCACTCTTTTTTTTTTTTAATCATTTCACCCCGGGCAAGGCGTAAATGCCACTGATGTGCGGGGGGGCAATATAACTGAAAGAAAATTAATTAGAGGAGGGAGAAGAGGATTACAAACCAATTAGAAAGAAGCAATAGAAAGATGAAAATGCAGGTGTAATGACAGTTGCAAGGGGGAGGAGAAAGGGAAGGATATACGGGGTGGGGGAAGGGCTAGAGTCAAGTGGTTAGGAGATGAGTATTGACATTGCATTTAACTTTCTGGAGGTTGTAGCCGCCAGGAAAGCAAGGATATGGGAGCGAGTTCCACAGGCGTGAAGTGCGAGAGCCTTAGAATGAATATAGTATTTGTGCGCTGATTGTTTCTAATATGCTTGCTCATTACAAAGAACAAGGGCTATTCAATCTTGAATTTACTTAGTTTATTTCGGGGACGTAAGAGAAGAAATTAAATGGGGTCACCCATGAGGATATATAAGACTAGAAATGACTGTAAGTAATCGAGGACACACCCATCAAATAGTATTTTCTACGAAGAAGTGGGTCTCGGGGAAAACGTTCAGAGTTTATTGTCATTATTACCAATGATAAGGTTTACGGCCTATCACGTTGAATACATCGGTTCTCGCTCGATCACCGAAGTTAAGCAACGTTGAGCATGGTCAGTACTTAGATGGGTGACCGCTTGGGAATACCAGGTGCAGTAAGCGTTTATTGCTGACCGTCATATCACGTTGAATACACCATTTCTCGCTCGATCACCGAAGGTAAGCAACGTTGAGTATGGTCAGTACTTAGATGGGTGACCGCTTGGGAATACCAGGTGCTGTTTGAGTTTCGTGACGGATGTGCGTTGTGGTGCAGTGGATATCGGCTCGGAAAGTGAGCCGAGTTCGATTTCCAGTTGAATACTCTGCATTCACTTAAGCACTGGTACCATCGGGAAAGGTATTAATCCGTCCCTTCATCCGAGTTATGGGTTAAAGAACAAGGGTAGAACTTGGGGACCCTGCCCTTATAAAACAAATCCCAATGAATCTTGATACTCGAAAAGTGAAATATATTACTAGACACAAAACTTATATAAAAAAAAACAACAATAAATTGTTGAAAGAAAAAGGTATTACCAGCAATAAACAAATAAAGTTTAGTTGGCAATAAATGACCCGCCGAGGTTGATATGCCATAAAAACAAAACAACCAACCAATGATACATCCCTTAGTTCCACCTGTTATTATCATCACGTCTAGGACTCGCCATGCTATACACAATGTGGTTAATCACTATCATTTAATCCTTGCTAGCAGTGTAGCCCGGCGTTGCTCGGGTATAATGGAAGCCTTTATATACATATTATCGATTTTCTGCACTATTGTAAGAACTGCAACCTTGAAACTTCTGAATATCGTTTCTCATGTCTTTTTCTATGAGTGTATCAAATGTGATTAAAATCGGACCACTCCTCCTATGACCCGATTTTTTCGATTATCGATTTTCGATATTTATCGTCGACACAAAACCTAGCTCAGAACACTCGCAGACGCGTAGAATAAAACTGTGTAAATTTTCAAGAAAATTGGTTCAGCCGTGTCGGAGTCTATAGGCAAAGGACACACACACACACACACACACACACACACACACACACACAGACAAAGTTCAATTTTTAATAAGTTTAGATACCATTTGTTAGAAATAACTTTCTCGTGCACCTTATTACTGCGAAATACTGCTCTTTGTCACCGATTCCCAAGAGAATGTTTCCCAGTGCATTACAATCTTCACCTATTCAAGTCTACGATTAACCGTTTTTTCTACACATATCCTCATAGACCATGATTTTTATTCAGTGACACTATACTTCGTGCCTTGTAAAGGATGTACTTCAGGGATTTATGACCAGATCAGACGAAAGATTAGTCGACAGAATGAATAAATTCAAAACATACAAACTTAGAAATTCTTGGAAAATCTTACAAGACATA
This sequence comes from Ascarosepion bandense, assembly GCA_037127315.1. Taxonomy (NCBI): domain Eukaryota; kingdom Metazoa; phylum Mollusca; class Cephalopoda; order Sepiida; family Sepiidae; genus Ascarosepion; species Ascarosepion bandense. The sequence continues at coordinate 1,751,106 of JBBBDQ010001406.1, read as the reverse complement.
TTACATGTCAGCGTGAGACACTTCATCGTGGTTTACTGGTAAACAAGCTTCTCTTGCTAAATAAATGATGGCTGAATTGTGTGTGAGCCCCTCACAAATTGATGCATGCTTAGTGTCGCATCTCAGACGCGTTTATGGTATCAGGTAATCAGTACGTAAGAGACTTGACAGTTTTGAAAAAAATCTAAAAGAGAAAATGTCATAAAGGTTGACGTATTTGCCAACAGCATAAAATGGCAGTTAAGTGTTTTGACCTTCCACATTCTGAAAGATCATAACACAAATAGCGTAAACGCACCCCCAAATAGATTTAGGAAGTAAACAATTCAGGTCCGAAAGAGTAAAGAGAAAGCAATAAAGCAAAACGAAAATTAAAGCTTGTTAACGGAAATGTATGGGAGGGAAAGAAGCACAAGCGCTCACAGTTGAGCAGAAACCCTTCAATAATCCAGGTTTCGTTGAATATGTAGAAGGGATAAAATTTTGCAAACCAGTTTTTATGTAACCTTAAAGTTTTTCTTTTTAAAACTATGAAGCATAACGTATAAAGAAATTTGCCATTAGTCTTATTGTACCATGTGATTTCGACTAATTCTATAGCCATGTTCAAAGTGGTCGGTTGATTATATGGAATGATTATTTGAGAGGCATATTAAAGACTCTATGGTTTATTTAATGCCGAAATCTAAATACTTGAATACTATGTTTTCAACACAACTGTTTGGCTTCAACTACAGATAAAATGTATTGTCGGTCATTTTGGCATAAAACATATTGTTGGTAATTCTAGTATAAATATTTATTGTCGATAATTTTACTCCATAAAACTGAACAATTGTTAAGCACCTGTACTTTTTCAATTTTCATAGTGATTTGTTTTGGGATCATTATTTGCCAGTACCTGCGACCCTAACAGGCGCTACCACCGAGGTCCTAATTGCTGTTGCTACCACGTTTGTTTAAAGTTGGTAAGAACATCAATTAAGAGGTGGTTCCAAGCTCTTCAAAATGATGGTAACAAATAACCTGTAAGAGATAAAATCTGACAAATTGAAAAAAATTCTTTTTTAGAACAAATACAAATATGTTTAATTATTTAATTGCTGGATAATATTTTAGAAAAAATGAATATATATATATATATATATATATATATATATATATATATATATTTGTGCATTTAGGTAGTAAATATTCTTTAAACACGTCAGATGAAATCTATTTCAAACATTGTGTCTGCTTATTTATAATAAAATCCGCTTATACTCACGGATAATCTTTTGCGTATTATAATTGAAAGATGTCAGAAATGAGCTGAAAGGTTGACAGATGGTATTATAGTTCATTTCTCAAGGCACCCAAGTACTTTCAATCTCTATCCGAGATCATTTTCAGGGGTGTGAGTCATGGTAACAAAAAATATTTTCTGAGTTGCAGTATGCTATTATTATTATTATTTTTATTATTATTTTAATTATATATATATAGTAATATTAATTATAGTAATAATACCAATATTAACAGAACTAATTCTGTCAAGACAAGCAATAATTAAACTACAAATGAAATCGTTTTGAAACCCACCGGGAACGAACCCGGAGGGAAGAGAAGGGGAAGAAAAAAGAAACAAACGAAATACCTGAACAAAAAGTCAAGCATTCGTAAGAAACAAAAAAAAAACCAAAAAAAAAACCAAGACGAAAAGCTTAACAATAAAGAGCTCAATACGAAAGCAGAGCACACAAAGCACTCAAAGCGAAAGTAGAGCAAACAAATTTCTAATTCTGATTTTATTAAGACCGTTGATGATTTTACCTATATTCGGCAACCATAATAACTTAATTTTATGGTATTTTTATTGAAAATTTTATGAAAAGGATTATCTTTACCGAAGTTTCTATTTGACATCGAAAAAAATTTTTACCTATTTTAGTTTTAACTTCCTTGTTAAAAGGAGAGTTAAACTATATAATCCTTCTATTTCTGTTTTTATTTTTAGGTGATTTAGGTGTAACAAACTCTAACTATATCTACTTTTCACAAATGCATCTTGATATATTTTTTGGATTTATCAAAAATATTGCAATTAGAAGAATGTATGTATAATCGGTAAGCGATACTTTTGGGATTACTACTCATTATGTGATTAGGGTGATTAGATTTTTATGTACGTACGTAGGAATGTAATTTTCACGGAGCAACCGTACAATTATTAATATTGAGAGTTATGTCTAAGTAATTAACTATCTTAACGTTACTCTCTATATCAATAGCGAAGCCATTATTTCTGAAAAATTTATGCAATTGTTTTCTAATCCTATCACAACGCTGGGGAGTACTACAATCTACAATAATAAGACCGTCATCCCGGTACAACCCGTGGTTGTGGAAGTCAATTAATTCATTTAGTTTGTATAGGAGGAAGCATCCTACCAACTCCGCCACTTCTGCTCCATCATTTGCTCCCCTGGGATTGTCAAATCCATAGGTATCTCAATTCTTAATCCACACAGAATCATCATAATAGAGCAAGATTTTACGGCAATGCCTGATAAGTTGTACTTCCTCAGAAGAAACCTCGTTAATTGGAGTAGATAGATCTATCACCCGGTTCACACTCCACCCACGTCAATTGAACAGATTAAGAGGCTCATCCCTTGTTCCCTGTTTAGGATGTGGTTTCCGGCTTTCTCTTTTTCCAATCTTCTCACTTTGTTTTTTTTTCAGTTGAAGTAGATAAATCTATCTATCGCCCGGTTCACACTCCACCCACATTTATTGAACAGATTAAGAAGCTCATCCCTTGTTCCCTGTTTAGGATGTGGTTTCCGGCTTTCTCTTTTCCAATCTTCTCACTTCGTTTTTTTTTCAATTGGAGTAGATAGATCTGTCTATCGCCCGGTTCACACTCCACCCACATCTATTGAACAGATTAAGAGGCTCATCCCTTGTTCCCTGTTTAGGATGTGGTTTCCGGCTTTCTCTTTTCCAATCTTTTCACTATTACGTAGCCCCCTGCATATCAGTGGCGTTACCGCCTTGCTCGGGGTGATACGATTAAAAAACAAATCCTTAGCTAGGTTAATAGCTTCATTAAGTATTTTTTTCTGTTATGTAGGGGTAAAAATCTTTAGCTTCATATTTGATAAAGGCACAATGCCTATTTTTCTCGAATCGGTTAAACCATTTTATACAGTCTAAAGTAGACTGCCACTGATTAATATTAAGATATGTTCTTAAATTACGACACAAACGCTGAAGAATACATTTACTTATTTTACCTAATTCCGTTTCAGTTGGATTTAATAGGCGAAATTCAAGCTTGGTTGGAAATGAAATTTTATGATCTTATACTGTCAGAAAACTGTCTTTTAATGCAATTTTTTCAACTCGGTTAATGAGATTAAGTTTACTTACTAAAGAACTAGTTTCCTGGTTAATAGCAGATTCAATATTAGTGGAGACTTTTTTTGTAATGTCTAACAACTGCCTTTTTAAGTTCTTTATCGTAATTGGTTTTACTCATACGACATATATGAGTCGACTTGTCACCTTTAATATAAATATGCCTATCTTTATGTATGGTATTTAAATTTCTATTTAAATTCTGCTGAATGTTGTTATTTTTCAAATTTCTATACTTGATTTGTTTGACTATTCCAATAAACTCATTTTCAAATTTTTCAAGCTCCTTGCAGTAAGGAGGTGATTATAGGTTTTAAAGCCGTAATGATTATAATAATGGGAAATTTTAAAATGGGAAATTTTAAAACTATGTTCCAAGTACAAGCCGGGGAGTAAGTTCTGCAATTTATGCGTGGAAGAAAAGTTAGCCATTGCGTTATTCGAACCCGCGCAGAATTTATTAAATTCAAAAACTGAAATTCTTCATAAATGCATTCACATGAGAAACTGTTTGCTCAATTAGCCTCCTGTTTAATGGTTCTCAACCCTTTTTTTTCTATAATAAAGTTTATCCTCCCCTTTTCTTGAGTTTGGTGTCTTCCTTGTTTAAGCTGAAATTCTACATATATGCTGCATAATTTCTAAGTTTTTAGCCAATTTTCCCTGAAGAGCTGTTAAGCGAAACCATAGTAGGTTATTGGCTCACTCTTAGATTTTCTATTTTATATATATATATATATATATATATATATATATATATATATATAGCTTAGGTGATCGAGCGAGAACCGGTGTTTTCAACGTGATATGACCATAATATATATATATATCACCTAAGCTAAGCAACACTGAGCCTGGTCAGTACTTTACTTAGATACCAGGTGATGTAAGCGTTATTGACGGATGTGCGTTGTGGTGCAGTGGATGTCGGCTCGGTGGGGGAAGTAGGTGAGCCGAGTTCCAATTCCAGTCGAACAATTTGCATTCACTTACGCACTGGTATCTTTGGGAAGGCACTAGTCCCTTCCCTCCAGTTATGCGTTAAATAATTGAGGTCTGTTGTTCATGCGATCTGTGGCAGATTTTTGCACCGATTGTTTGTTATCAACAGTTTCAAAAAGTGTGGATGGTGCTACACAAGCCTTCACCACTCTAAACAATTCTTTGTGCGGTAGGCTAATTGTGTCAGACACTCATACGTCGAAATAGACGGAAGAGTTCATAATAATATCATATATATATATAAATATACAATTATATGTGCATCAAACGAACTGTTCTGGTATCCAGTTGTTGTGCTCATTTCTCCATGCTAGTCTCTTCTTCTTATTGGCTGGCCGAAGCAAAATTGTGCAAGTTAATAACAACAAAAGAACCATTCTAATTTCATTTAGAATTATCCACTTGTCAATAAATACTTAAATTAGTATGAAATACATCATTTTTTAAACTGGGGTGGCCTAATAATTATGGCCATAGTATATATCTATCTATATATATATATATATATATATATATATTATGTAATTTTGTGTATTTGGGTCATCATCTTCACTTTAATATTTCGTTGATAGACAAACAATTTATATTTGTTTACTTTTATTTTTCTTCAGTATATCAAAGGATCTTCTGGTCCGCACGTAATGAATTCAAAAATTGTCTCCATATTTGTCGTTTTATGTTTTTTCGAGCATTATTTGTTAACCGCTTTCTAGGACTCTTAATTTCTGGTAATGTGATAAATTTGAATTTCTTTGCATTCAGTTACGCGCAAATACCCTTGGGAAAGGTACTAATCCCTTTCTTCCCTCTAGCTTTGGGTTAAATAACAGGACAGATTGAATTTTATAGTCTTGGCTGGCAACCAGTCTACCACAGAAAGCAATGGCAACCTACTGCGGGATAATCATATGCCCAGTCAATCATGCATTTTCAAGACATGATCGCCCAAGCGTGTATTACGGATGGCACTTAACTGACTGAATGTGATAAAAAAAGTTTGAGGTACATGGAAATTGCAGATTATATTAAAAGTAGTTTTTATATTATTTATTTCCAATTACTGCCAGCATATTATGGCCATGTTCATGATTAATGTTAACGTCTACAATTCTAATCGTACACATTTACACATAATGTGACCCAAATCGGTAGCCGGTTAGCCGAAAACGCCGAGAGAGCCAGAAAGAAAAGAAAGTTTAGATATTTTTACATTCATCACGTCATAAAAAAAGGAGAGACTTGCACTTATACAAAGAAACAGCAAATGAAATCTAGAGAAAATAACCAATAAGTGAGAGAATTGTAATGGAGTTCTCACGAAGCTTTGAAGTCGGCATGAACCCGCTCAATTAAAATCAGAAATTCGTTGCACTAGAACTATGAACTTTGTTTTTTTATGATAAAAATCTTGCTTCCAAAAATTCCTTTTAGCAGCAAAATTATTGAAAGAAAACAGCGATCTTGGCGCTATACGTAATCATAAATCAACTTTCTCCCTCTTCCTTTCTCTAACTCACTCTCTCTCTATCTCTCTCTGTATATATATATATATATCGTTCATTCAGCAATGAATTAGAACACTCAGCTATTAGTCGTGTATAATGATAATAAACACGCTAAAAGTCTGCCTTCTTCTACCGAGAGCCCGTAGCTCAGAGTTAGAATCGCCGACTGCCACCAATTCGGTCGGGTCTAAATCCTAGGTAGAAGACAATCGGCTGTCTGACCGTACTGATGAGCTGTGATACGTCGAAACAGATCTTTCTGAGGATGACTATATATATATATATATATATATATATATATATTAGAACTAGAACAAACTAATAACTAATAGTTAGACAGTCTACGGTTTGTAATCATTTACTTTATTAAGAGTGTCCAATACTTAGTAGAACATGATATAGATATTTACCCTACTTCCCCCACCACTGCAGCGAGATGTGTCACAAGTTCGGTTTTTAATGTGGGGAGTACAAGCGAGCAAAAGTGCAAAAATTCCTCAGTCCTCGAAACCGCCGCTTGCGCTGGCCCCAGTGACGAGCACATGGTCTATCCTCCACTCTAGTGCAATAGGGTTGCACGGCCTCGGGATACTGTTCCCCGGGACCGGGCATCTCACAGTATCCTCTCCTTGGATAGAGATGCAACTGAGTCGCACTCTGTATTTGAGGAGAGGGACGCAACTGAGAGATGATTAGGATCCCCACCTTATTTGCATAAGGTAAATCGTAAGATTTTATTATATATTTACAATAAAAACTGAGTATACTGCAACACAAGAGCTGATGTGTTTCGGAACTATCTTATTAGCACCTCGTCAGTCAGTGAAATCTTTTTTCTGTTAGGAATTATGATATATAAAAGCTTAAGAAACAACGCATTTTCCACGAAATTCAGACAATTAAGGTTGGGGGATTGTCGGGGAACAATAGAAATCCAGATCTTGATGGATAGCAGAAATTATATTGTAAGGATAAACGTGGGGGTAAGTGATTTCAAATGACTTCAGACCCAGATGTTTTCTATGCCAGTGATTAAATAAATTTAATGATACATATGTAGAATTTAACAAGTCTGAAATGCTCTCGCGTATCATTGTGAAACGGTTACAGGATTTTTGTTATGTTATTTTCCAACTTAAAGTAGTGAGCAAGAGACAAAGACAAGTTAGTTGTTTTTTTTAATAGATTGTACGCCAAACATATGTAGTTAAGTGGGTGTTCTATTCGTTAAGCTGCAACAAATTGATTATCAGCAGAAGGAAGAATCAATCGATATATGCAAGGGGAAAGATTACAGAAGCCTAGTTAGATGATATGAAAAAGAATTAACTGTGCTTTAGGGTGTTTTAGACGATGATGACAAATGCAAGTTACTTTCTTACGTCTACTGAGTAAATTTACTTTTGGGAATTTTTCTTGTAAACATAGAAAACATGTGAAGATTTACAAGTTCAGTTTTTTTTAAATATTTTCCAATTTACGGTAGATGTTTTATTTTTTATTGGCAGGATGTAAGTTGTGGTGTAGTGGATATCGAGTCGGAAAGCGAGATCGGGGATCCAAGTTCGAATTCCAGTTGAATTTCTTGCATTTACTTACGCAAAAATACCCTTGGGAAAAGTATTAAGGTTTAGTGCTCTCTATCCGAAGGCAGAGCGCGCTTTCCATCCGAAGGCAGAGAGCTGACAGTGTCAATAGTAGCAGAGGCAAGTTTACTACTCTGTGACAGTACTTAGTCACCTCCCCACTTAAGGCAAAATGTGACACAAGGTCTTTTTAATTTGGGTCTTCCGGAACATTTAGCCCGGCCAAAAATATTTGTCTATCTTTCTCTAGTAGTGATTCTACCGTTCAGCGGAACCACGACTGGGTTAGTGCTCTCTGCCCGAAGATAGAGAGCGCCCTCCACCCGAAGGCAGAGCACTGACAGTGTCAATAGTAGTAGAGGCAAGTCAGTGACTCCCACGCAAAGGTGGTAGCCATTATAACGGTGTGGAAGAGTAGGTAGGTAGGTCCCCACAATAAATAGTATGATCATACTCAAAGCCCCCTTTAAGTTTGATCAAAAATATAAAATGTTTTCTTTCTTTCTTTTTTGTTATTAAAAATGCTGGGATACATAGAAAAATATGACAATATTCTTGAAACAAAAAGGAAACACCACACTGGAAGAGTTCAGTTTAGACAGTGGCTCAATAGATTGATACTTTCTCGTTAAGATTGAAAAATGAAAACTCGTATTCTACGAACATATAACCAATATTTTCAAATTTAAAGTTGAACATCCCTCTGATTAGTAAAATTAAAACCACACATGAAACCTTTTAGTCTTCCTCCATCAATATTAACTCTTTAAGTAACAAACGTATTTTTTTACATTCAAATGTAAATCATTTTTACAACAATGAGTCAACATTGCCTGATGACGCGTTAAAAACTCGAAACATAGAAATTTTCGTGTCGCAATGTAAATTAAGTTAATTTAAAATAAAAAACAAATTTAAACTAATTGTAATATTGCAATGATTTAATATGGTAATTTCTATGTGTGTTTCTTATTTATATATTACTAGCATCGTAGGTTCGCCTTGTCACCAACACCAGATTTTTGATCGAGGCGAGAGTAAACTGTGGTATCATCGGCGTACATGCCTACTTGTGATCTTATGGTATCGCTGAGATCATTGATATAGATTAGAAAGAGCGTAGGCCCTACGATAGAGGCTTGGGGTACACCCGCGTTTGTAGGGTATTTCTGGGAGCCATGTCCGTTTAATACCACCTTCAGTGTGCCGTTAGAGAGATATGACCGGATTAAGTCCAACAAAAGTCCAGTTATGCCATAGCTTCGCAGTTTCCGTAGAATGCCGGCATGCCATACTCTGTCGAATGCTTTAGAGATATCCAAGGCAACGGTTCGGGCTTCATTCTTGTCGAGAGCCTGGTATATATACTCGGTGATGGTCGTTAGCATATCAGCAGTGGACCTGGTGAAGCGGAAGCCATACTGTTTGTCCGAGAGGAGCCCGTGGGCTGTGAGATTCTGAACAACCTCGGCATTGATAATGGCTTCGAACACTTTGCCGAAGATCGGAATAAGGGTGATGGGGCGGTAATTTGCGGGGTCCGATGTTTAACCAGTGCTCTTGAATATTGGAACCACAGAAGAAGACTTCCAACAAGCAGGAAAGCAGGAGGAAGATAGGCAGAGGTTGTAGAGCTTAGAAAGGATAGAGGAGAGTTCAGGGGCACAATTCTTCAAAACTATGATTGGGATTCCATCCCCACCACTCGCTTTGTGAGGGTCCAGTTTTGAGATTCTGCTAGAAATCAGCGAGGGCGTGATGTGGACGTCATTCAATTGGGCCTCAGTTCTCGATGGGAAATCGGTTGTATGGATTCCAGACGAATCCAGAGTGGAATTGGTCGAGAGTCTATGGGCAAAGCATTCAGCCTTGTCTGCTGAGGAGGTGAGGACCTCAAACTCGTTTATTAGTGGGGGTATTGAGGACTTACTCTTGCTTAGCACGCGTTTGCAGAGGCGCCAGTAGTCTTTGGTACTGAGCTTGGAGGATGCTATGCGCAGTTTCATCCTGGCAGCAAACAGCATCTTAGCTTCGTTAAGTATCTTTTTACACTTATTACGAGCTGAGGCGAAAAGGCGCCTGTTTTGGTCCGACACGTGGCTACAATAAAGCCGGAGGAAGTGATTCCGGTGGGCAATGGCAGCCGAGCACGCGGGCGTGAACCAGGGAGACGAATGGGATTTAAGCTGAAATTTCCTGGCAGGGATGAATTCATCGATGCCAGCATTTTCTCAGGAGGAGACCTCTGAAGCACAGTCTTCGATGGGAAGACTAAAAACATTGTTCCAAGGGATGTCGCAGAGGAAGTCACGGAACGAATCCCAGTCTGCTCTTTGATAGCAGTAGGATATTCTGCTGGTCTGGGTTTCTTGGGTAGAGGTGGAGTGGAACGAGATGTTGACAGAAACTACGGCGTGGTCAGAGTTTCCGAGAGGGCAGAGCTGTCTGGTGGAGCAAGAATTTTGGGTGGAAATGAAGCAGAGGTCTAGTAGCGAGTCCCTTCCGTTAGGGCTGTTGGAGAAACGCATGGGGAAGTCCACCACTTGCATAAGAGATTGGGAGATCGAAAAATTAAAGGAGTAGACACCAGCAGGGTAGGTTACAGAGTTTTCCAGCCACTTAGTGTGGTGGGCGTTAAAGTCGCCAAACACGAAAATATGGGCAGATGGGTGCGAAGAAATGGCCTTGTCGATATTGTCAGAGATGCTGTCAAGTACCGAACAATCAGATGAGGAGGGGGAGCGGTAGAGGAAGAAGAGATAGCTAACAGAGCTTAGAAGAGAGAGACGGAAGCACATGAAAGACTGGTCCAGTGATTCGAGAGATGTTACTCTAGCTAGTGGGAGGTGTTCACTGACATATACACCAAGCCCATGCATATGGGCGTTGGAGTCCTTCCCGAAGAGGGGAAGGTAACCAGCAACATGGAACTCAGAGGAGTGGATAGACGGGTCAAGGTTGGTTTCGCATAGGGCTAAGATATCAGGGGAGTTAGTTTGGAGGAATGCTTCTACACTATAAAAGTTAGTGCGGATACCGCGTACGTTAGTGAAAATGACACAGAGAGGTTTGGGCGTTTTCCGAGTAGCTGGTTTGATTTTGGTATTTTGTTTGTTCTTTTTCATGGTGTTTTGGTTGAGGAGAGAGAACTAGGGCAGAATCAGTTGGTTACTATTTGTAGCCTGTGAGTAATGGAGACTGGCGCAGCCTGCAGCATATCGATTTTCTGCACTACTGTAAGAACTGCAACCTTGAAACTACGGAATATCGTTTCTTATGTATTTGTCTATGAGTGCATCAAATTTGATTAAAATCGGACCACTCCTTCAATAACCCGATTTTTTCGATTATCGATTTTCGATATTTATCAGAGGTACCTCGACACAAAACTTAGCTAAGAACACTGGCAGACGCTTATAGTACAATTGTGTAAATTTTCAAGGAAATCGGTTCAGCCGTTTCGGAGTCTATAGGTAATGGACACACACAGACACACACAGACACACACAGACAAAGTTCCATTTATATATAAGTTTAGATTTCATGAAACGGCTACTTTGTTGAAATTTTTAATCACTGCATGCCAAGAAAGGAAATATAGCTACTACGACGCAAAGGGTTTCTGAGCTTTAGAGAATATTAGAATTAAAAAGGTATTAAAAATCTAAACTTATTTATAACTGGTACCTTGTCTGTGTGTGTGTGTGTGTGTGTGTCTGTGTGTGTGTGTGTGTGTGTGTGTGTGTGTGTGTATCCATTACCTATAGATTCCGAAAAGGCTGAACCGATTTTCTTGAAAATTTACACAGTTGTACTATAAGCGTCTGCGAGTGTTCTTAGCTAGGTTTTGTGTCGAGGTACCTCCGATAAATATCGAAAATCGATAATCGAAAAAATCGGGTTATTGAAGGAGTGGTCCTATTTTAATCAAATTTGCTACACTCATAGACAAAGGCATGAGAAACGTTATTCAGAAGTTTCAAGGTTGCAGTTCTTACAATAGTGCAGAAAATGGATAATATATATATATATAAAAGTTTGCATTGCACCCGAGCAACGCCGGGCTATGCTGCTAGTAGTTCAATAAAAGAAGATGTTTATAGATGATAATGAAAGGATAACAACTGATGCTGGATTTAAATATTGGAAATCAAAGTCGAAAGCAAGAAGCCGGAAGAGATTTCCACAGACGAAAATTGTGTTATAAGAAACTGTTAGTCTAGAATTTTGGGTTACATTTTAACGGTAAAAAAAATGAGGTCTTGTCGCCAATCTAGTTTTCAAAAATCTCGTTACAACAGTGGAAAGCTTGTTAGAACAATTCCCTTGAGAAGGGTACGGGAAGCTACTGGTTGTGAAAAGAACTGAATCGAGATGCCAGGTCAAACCAAATAGCATTGCAGATCTTTTTAGATGTTATCAATAGTCTCTTAATATATGGCTGGGCTACCAAGTAAGACATGGCAGCAATATTCAAAGCAAGGACGAATGGTAGATACCTTGTGCAAGAAATAGGCAGTAATTGTTTCCGGGGTATAATTGTAGATGTTTTTTTTTTGTCGCAAAAATGTTTCCATCCTTTCATGCAAACAAATGAACTTGAATGTTGTATTTCTTATCTGAATATCATACACGAGATTAAACGCTGTATACTTGCATAATTTCACTTTCAAATTCCCAGATGAGGCATTTGCAATTCCATAATCTCTTTGTTTGATTAATTCATATAAAATACAAAATATTTTATTTAAGTAATGCTTGAAATTCTTAATTAAAATAAAAATTAATTAATTTTGGGATACCATTTTCTAAGAACGGATGTTACAATGTTCTCGGTTCGATGAAAAGTTTCATATCCAAATAAAAATGTTGTTTTTTCAGATTTGTTTTCAGCCATTGCAAGACCTCAAATGTACACAAAGAATAAGGTTACTTAATGAGATTGGTTTATGATTCTAAGATAAGGAAGTCATTAAAGATTATGAGTGTTATACTATAGACATCTACATGACAAAGGGAGAGGTGGTTTTATTTCGTCTCGCTATCTGCATAACCATCTATCTTCGCAGTTTAAATGAATTGTTCAGTTAAGAATTCCCTGTTGAGCGATATACACCTGTGGAAGGCCAGCAAGTACAACCACCAAAATTCGACAATATTTATGAGATGAGGCATTTAAAATATTTACATTATTTAGATGGTTCGGAATGTTGTAGTTATCTTTGTTGACATATTTACGACGTTTCGGTCGTTTTACCATCAAGCCTTCTTCAACTGACTAGAATTTTGTACTGAACCCGTTATTTCGATCACTGGAGTAGATTGTTCTCGTTTCATGTGTCATACCACTTTCGGATGTTTTAGTTACCTCAATGTGATGCAACACTATAAGTTTTTTTGTTCATCACTGCTGTAGACAGTTTTACAGGGAACAAACTATTCCAGTGAAAAAATAAAGTTTTAGTTGAATATTCCAGTCTACGGAAAAAGGTCATGGACAACAACGATCAAAACGTCGTAGTTATAGCAACAGAGAAGATGAAAAAATTCCGGACAATGAAACAATGTTATAATAACAACAACCAAAATGGGGACAAACATCTGAATATAAAATGTGCGTTGTGGTGCAGTGGATATCAAATCGGAACGACAAATCGGGGAGCCGAGTTCGAATTCCAGTTGAATTCCTTGCATTCACTTACGTACAAATGCCCTTGGGAAAGGTATTAATCCGTCACTTCCCTCCAATTATGGGTTAAGTAATAGAACAGACTGGGTTCTATAGCCTTGGCTAGCAACTAATCTACCGCAGAAAGCAATGGTAACGTACGGCGGGATAATATTCTACCCAGTCAATCATCTCTCTTTCGAGACATGATCGCCCAATGCCTGTTTCACGTATGGCACTTAACTAACTGACAATATAATAATTAGAAAAATGATTAAGGCTTCTATTAGGCATAAAGTAGGGGATCGGTTTTCTATTGCTATGAAGTAATAAACTGATCCCCCATAAATTAGACTTTATATAATAATGTAATATAATCTATTTTTTCTCCCTTCATCTTTGAGTTAAATAACAGGACAGATTGAGTTCTATAGCCTTGGTCGGCAACCAGTCTACCGCAGAAAGCAATGGCAGCCTACTGCAGGATAATCTTCTGTCCGGTCAGTCATGTCTCTTTCGAGACATGATCGCCCAAGCGTGAATCACGTATGGCACTTAACTGATTGACGGAATATAATAGTTGGAAAGATGATTGAGGCTTCTACTGGTCATAAAGTGGGGGATCGGTTTTCTATTGATATGAAGTAATAAACTGATCCCCCACTAAATACTACTTAATAATATAGTACCTATCTTCCCCATCTAGCCATGAGTCAAATAACAGGACAGATTGGGTTCTATAGCCTTGGTCGGCAACCAGTCTACCGCAGAAAGCAATGGCAACCTACTGCAGGATAATCTTCTGTCCGGTCAGTCATGTCTCTTTCGAGATGACTGTGAAAAAAATCATTCTGGATCCGATGAACGGTGTCAACGAAGAAAACAAAGAAGACATTGTGGAAGTTTTATGTATTACTGAATTATCATCACAGAAGAGGTGTTAAGAGATGGATAATGAAACAAGAAATATGACAACAAATATATTATTTTAACAACGTATAATAAAAGAATTAGAACAGGTATGAATGAAGAGGAAGAGTATTCCAGCGAGAACTGTGCAAGCCACTATATTGTTTTCGACAAATATTAATATATTACGCTAAGACTAGAATAAAATAAAAAATATTTTGCTCCTAACCTATTTCCGGTCTGTTACAAGTTTTTTCCGGTCTACTACAATGGTCTTTTTTTTCAAGAGATATAAATTAATTCCAGTTTCAAAAATTAATGACGTAATATTAACTATGAAACTGGAATTAGTTTTTTTCAGGAGATATAAACTAATTCCAGTTTTTAAAAAAATTATTACGTCATCTTAACTATAAAAAGTGCAAGAAAACCGAATGCATGGTCATCAGCAAAATAGTGCTAAATACAGGTGGGGTTGTTAAAATCAAGCAGGTACAAAAATTCAAACATCTGGGAAGTGTTCTAACTGAAGACGGAAAGTGCGGCACAGAGATCCAAAGGCGAATTGGAATGGCGAAAGACGCGTTCAAGAAGCTGAGTAAAGTATTAAGACATAGGAAAATTTAACTAAAAACAAAGAAGAGAGTACTGGATTTCTATGTGATGTCAGTTCTTCAGTATGGCAGCGAATGTTGGACAATATCAACAAAGATGAAGGGAAAACTTGAAGCAGCTGAAATGTAGTTCTACAGAAGGATGCTGTGGATATCGTGGACCGAGCATGTGAGCAATGACGAGGTTTTGAAAATGATGGAAACGAAAAGGAAATTAATACTGAGCATCAGGAAGAGACATCTTAAGTTCCTGGGACATGCAATGAGAAAGGAGGGCTTGGAGAACCTGATACTAACAGGCCAGATAGAGGGAAAAAGAGACAGAGGAAAGCAGTGGATAACATATTTGAAGAGCCTGAGCAAGTGGATGACGGAAACGGTGGCTGAGAGACGTTACAGGAGAAAGCGTGCTAAGAGCCACCAGGGATAGGGAGACGTGGAAGGCCATGATCGCCTACGTCCTGCTGAAGGGACAAGGTACACAAAAGAAGAAGAAAATGAAGAATCGTAACTATACATAAATAAAAAGTATTTGAATTGTGTATGCATATGACCTCCATTTGCTAGTTTCAGTGCTTCTGTTCGATTTAATATGAATTTGATAAAGTTGTCAACGATCGTCAGATCCATATTTTGCTACTCCTTCGCTAATGGTTATTTAAGGGTTGCCACTGACGTGATTTTGATTGTTTTCGAAGTTTTTGGTCAAAGTGCTCCCAAACGTGCTCTATTGGACTGATGCCAGGACATTGGGTTACTCAACGCACTGAGTTGATTCCTTGCAATTACTTTCAGTCCTTTGCTACATGTAAATAGTAGAACAGACTGGATTCTATAGCTTCGGGGGGTTACCGATCTGTCGCAGAAAAAAAATGGCAACCTACTGCGGGAAAATATTCTGCCTTGACAATCATGAATCGAAAAAGACATGATCATCCAAGTGTGTTTCAAGTATGGCACTTAACTGACTCATTGGATTAGTCGCTGGATCTCATGGTTTTATCGTTAAAATTGTTAAGATGCATTCTATTCTAATTGCTTCTTTTCCCGCACGACTCGCCCATCGAATTCTCTTCTGGTTTCTTGCTTTCATATCAAATATCATCTTCAAAAATTTAAAAGGAATTTTAATCTTCTCCTTTTGTCTCTATGAATTCATTAGTTCTTTCTCTTTAATAACTTTATCCCAGTTTCCTTTATCATTGTTTCTTAGTGACTTTATCTCCTTACTTGGGATGAAATGTTTAATATCATTCCAGATATAAAATCCTTAAATTTATGTGGTGGAGACACCAGGGAAAATAGGTGATAATTTGATAAACTTAACAATTTTCAGATCCATATTTTGCAACTTCCTTAGCAATGTTTCTTTAAGGGTTGCCAATGACATGATTTTTGTTGTACGGTTTCAAAGTTTTTGGTCAAAGTGCTTCCAAACGTGCTCTATATAACTGATGCCAGGACTTTGGGCTAGACTGGATTCCTTGGGATCACTTCCAGACCTTTGCTATATGTAAAGCAATAGGTGTTTCCAGTTAAACAAAACCGTAGACTGAAAGAAAAATGAATGGTTGTAAGTAAAATTTTGATTTCCTGGTATCGATATCAAATAACTTTTTGTCGTCATAAACTGAAGTTTGAAGGCTAAATAAGTCCTCTGAGTAAATGGTATCATGACTGAGACTAAGAACTACAATTATACCAAACCCGAAGCAAAAACTAAAATAAAAGGGCTGGAAAAATACAAACATCTTGCCTTTTATATATATATATATATATATATATATATATATATATATATATATTATCGATTTTCTGCACTACTGTAAGAACTGCAACCTTGAAACTTCGGAATATCGTTTCTTATGTATTTGTCTATGAGTGTATCAAATTCGGACCACTCCTTCTATAACCCGATTTGTTCGATTATCGATTTTCGATATTTATCTGGCGTACCTCGGCACAAAATCTAGCTAAGAACACTCGCAGACGCTTATAGTACAACTGTGTAAATTGTATATATATAACTGAAGCCAGGACTTTGGGTGAGTCATCGCAGTGACTGGATTCCTTGTGATCACTTCCAGACTTTTGCTATATGTAAACATTTAAAAGAAACTGTTGGAGTGGAAGTGCCGGTTACATTTAACTATTTCAACGGTAAAAGATTGGGACCTAGATGCCAATCTAGTCGCACGCGTAAATTAACTTGGACGGGACTCCATGAAAAATAAAAAAAAAACAGTTGCCATAAAATTTTTATTGTTCTAATTGTTAAAATGCTGTCTCTTCTAACTGCTTCTTCTCCCGCACGTTTCGCCAATCGAAGGTTCTTTGCTTTCATATCAAATAATGAACGGGACTCAAGAAACGTCAGTTGACATTGGATTTAAATCTTTGGAGATTGTAGTTATCAAGGAAGCAAATAAACGAAAGGTGTTCCACAGGCAAGAAATGCGAGAAAAGAAACTGTTGGAGTAGTAGTAACGATTACATTAAACTATTTCAACGGTAAAAAAGTTGAACCTAGATGCCAGCCTACTCAGTCAGTTGTGCCATACGTGATACACGCTTGGACGATCATGTCTCGAAAGAGACATGACTGACCGGGTAGAAGATTATCCCGCAGTAGGTTGCCATTGCTTTCTGTGGTAGACTGGTTGCTGACCAAGGCTATAGAACCCAATCTGTCCTGTTATTCAACCCATAACTGGAAGGAAGAGACGGATTAATACCTTTCCCAAGGGTATTTGCGCGTAAGTGAATACAATGGATTCAACTGGAATTCGAACCCGGCTCCCCGGCTTGCTCTTATCCCAGCCGATATCCACTGTACCACAACGCAGCTAGCCTAGTAGCGTGTTTAAATTAATGTTGTCGTGACACCAGAGAAAATAAGTGAATTTGATAAAAGTTATCAAAATCGTCTGAACCATATTTTGCCACTGCTTTACTAATGTTTCTTTAAGGGTTGCCACTGATGGGATTTTGGTTGCAATGTCTCGAAATTTTTGTTTAAGGTGCCCCCAAACGTATTCTGCTGGACTTTGGGCTACCCATGGCAGAAACTTGTTTCCTTGTGATTACATCCACAAGACTTCGTTCTATAGCTAAATTAGAGACTGCCAAAATCCCTAATCTCTCTTCCCGATTTCTCTCACCCTGTTCACACGCCTGTTCTTGTTACCTTCTGAATCAAGGGTTGAATCTGAATCAAGAGCTTCTTTCTAGTAAGTCTTCTTTCATAACCTCTTTCAGAATCTTTCTTATGCACATAGCGACATTTCCATGCTGCTGGGGACATTTTCGACTCTTTGACGACCGTTTCTGATGACTTTTCACTTCAGCACCGTGAAAGTTGCTCCACACGACAATTGTATTCTTCGTTAAATTTCTTGACAATATTATTAACCGTTTGATGATTCAATTGAAACAACGTAGCAATTTCTTTTTGACTTGTCACACTGATTCCATCCTATTATTTGCCATCGTTAAAATTAACCAATTGGCTTACTTCCGAAAAAATTCATTGCAAAATATAAGTCAATTATCGTTCATAGATAAGAGTATCTTGATACTAACACGGTATTGTTTTTAAAAAAGTTGATACGTTATTCAGTCAGTTTAATTTTAAGTGCCATACTTGAAACACGCTTTGGGTGATCATATCTCGAAAGAGACATGACTGACTTAGCAGAAGATTATCCCGAAGTAGGTTGCCCTTGCGTTCTGCTGTAGAATGGTTGCCGACCAAGGCTATAGAACCCAGTATATCCCAATATATCCTAATTATTAAGGGTGTTTGCGCGTAAGTGAATGCAAGGAATTCAACTGGAATTCGAACCAGGTTCTCCGAATTCTCGTTGAGCCGACATCCACTGCGCTACAACGCACATCCTAAGGTGGTTAAAAATATGATAGCCCACTACGCTGTAATCTCTTTCCAGTCTGCTACTGCCATCTTTCAGTCCGTTCTAAGCACATGTCATTAGAATTCTCATCAAAAATATATTTCTATGGTTAATTGATCTGAATTTCTAATGGCTCTAATATTTATTTACACTTTGCTTCTTTGGGATGTTGATGTCAAAGACGCTACACGCAGACATTTTAAAATTTTTACTATACACCCTCTTCTTCTATGTGCCCTGTCCCTTCAGGACGTAGGCGATCATGGTTCTCCACGTCTCCCTATCCCTTGCGGCTCTTAGTATGTTTGATCCTGTTACATCTCGCAACCCCCGTTCCGTCATCCACCTGATCAGGCCCTTCAAATATGTTATCCGCTGCCTTCCTCTGTCTCTTTTTCCTTCTATCTGGCCAGTCAGTATCAGGTTCCTATACTGGCATTATTTCCGAAAGATTTCATTGCAAAATATAAGTCAATTATAGTTCATTGGTTGAGGGTATTTTTAGACTAACACGTTATTGTTTGAAAAAAAAGAAGTTATTACACAAGCCAAAATTGCTGTAATCTAATGTGTTTTAAAATATAATAGCCCATTGCATTACAATCTCTTTCCAGTCTGCTACAGGCTCTTTCATGACTGCTACTACCATATTTCTGTCTTTTTTAAGCACATTTCATTAGAATTCTAATAAAAAATATATTTCTACCGTTAGCTGATCTGATTTTCTAATGAATCTAATATTTATTTACAATGTGCCCGTTTGGGATGTTGACGTCAAAGACACTACACGCAGACATTGTCAAAGTTCTACTATGCACCTATACTGACATATTTTCTGGTATTTGAGAATTTTTTCAAAGACTATGTGGCTTCCCTGTGCCTCTTCTACAAGTACTTTCATGGCTTCTGCTCCGATGAGCTTAGATCACTGGTGCCGCCTAAGCAGGAATTTACACGAGATACTAGATTAGCAACTAGGTCCCACCCTTTTACAATTAAACAAATCAGATGTAACCGTAAATTCTACTCCAACAGCTTCTTTTCTCGCGCTTCCCGCCTGTGGAACTCCCTTCCACAAGTCTGCTTTCCCGACAGTTACAATCTCCAGGTGTTTAAATGTAGGGTCAATAGATACCTCCT
This sequence comes from Ascarosepion bandense, assembly GCA_037127315.1. Classification (NCBI taxonomy): domain Eukaryota; kingdom Metazoa; phylum Mollusca; class Cephalopoda; order Sepiida; family Sepiidae; genus Ascarosepion; species Ascarosepion bandense. The sequence continues at coordinate 1,731,366 of JBBBDQ010001406.1, read as the reverse complement.
ATCACACTAACTCCCAACTATTCTCACAACACTCTCATCTACCCAACCCTCATTCTCAGTATCCTTACCCGCCTATCACCCACCCTCTGACATTTCCTATATTTAATCAGCCTTTCTCCACTCTACGTAGCCCCCTGCACAGTAGTGGCAGTGACATGCCTTGCTCGGGGTGAAACGCTTATAAACGAATTTGGTAACTCTCTTGATTTGCGTTGTGTTACATGCTTACAATCATGAAACCTCAGTGCTGAGCGGGAGAAATCGCGTTGTCAAGAAACAATACCAGAATTTTATGGCGACAAGTATCCCAAGTAATTCCCAAAGTTCACATAACTCCAACAGTCTCCTCTTTGCGATCACGTGTCTATTTCCCAGTGATGCTCAGCTTTGCAATGAACATCAAAGTCGCCACAGCAATAAGCTCACACGACTGCCGGCCCCAAACTGATCCATGATTTCCGCGTAGCTAGTTTTATGTTCAATGCGTTTAGCCTGATCGCCAAATAACAGTTTTCATAGATTCACCAACTACAAGAAAACTTTATATGCTGTGTGCAAAAGACGGGATAAAACTATCAACTGTGGGGATTTTAGATATCGCCATTAAATCGCGAAAAAAACTGCATAGTTACTTTTAAACTGGATTTTTAAAAATGAAAACATTTTGTTGAAACTTTTATTTTATTTTTAATTGAAAGGTAAATGATAAACTTTACTATTTCCAGTAAACAAAATACACTGGTTTATTTCAAACAGAAATTATATTGATTTGAATATAAAAGTTCAAGATATTTTTTCAATTTTTGAGTTTTGCAGCTATGTTTGAGCAATATGCACATTTGTAAACAAAAGTTAATTCTCTGTTTTAAAAAAATCTTTCAAATCATATACATCTGTGACACATTATTTTTAGAAAATTAACAAATTTTATGTTAAATTAATCAAATTTGCACAAGTAATACTTATTTATAGCGTGAAATTTAGAATAAAACTATTTTTTAATCACCGATTTGAACTTTTTGACCTGTCCGCGTCGTATATCCAGAAGTTGCTGACGGGTTTTTGATTAGAGATAAAAATGTATGGCGTCTATAAGAGACAAAATTGTACCAATTTATTTTCGGGTAAGGAAGGAAACTTTTTAATTTTCACGTAGAAATTACCATACAAAAAAAAAACATCAAATGCACACAAATAAAAGTGTAAATTATTTTAAAAATACGGTTCTTTAACAAATTTTGTTAAACTTTTCAATATTCGATAAGCAATATAATCATCATCCTTAACTAAAAAGTCTGACCGCAACAGTTCTTTAAAGATTTTTAAAATGTTTTTAAAATTTTATAAATTATTATAAGAACTACAAAAATGAAAAACTTTTGTAAACTTTAGTCAGTTATCGAAAATTTTTATTTTTTTCAGCATATAATGCCCTTAATTTTTATTATATTTTAAAGTAATTAAAACCTTATCACATTAAATAATATCCGAGTTTTATTGCATTTTTATTTCACTCTTCGGAGCAGATTTTCCGACACGGTTCGTTAATTTAAAATAAGAAAATTAGATTATTTATATTTCCCTATAACTCCAGCCACGTCTATTGAACATGTGAAGAGGATCATCCCTTGTTCCTTGTTTAGGATGTGGTTTCCGGCTTTCTCTTTTCCAATCTTTTCACTCCTACGTAGACCCCTGCGCTTCAGTGGCGTTACCGCCTTGCTCGGGGTGATATGATTAAAAAAAAAAAAAAAAAAAAAAACTAACAAGACCACAACAATGAAATTTATTAAAATTTCATGGATTAACGTAGATAGTGGGTCAGTCAGTTAAAGTGCCATACGTGAAACATGCTTGGGCGATAATGTCTTGAAAGAGACACGATTGACTGGGGAGAATATTATCCCGCAGTAAGTTGCCATTGTTTTCTGCGCAGAGTGGGTAACATAGGTAAAATATATTTTTACCAAGTCTTTAACCGGAAACAACTATTGCTTTTTAGTCTTTCGTGCCAACGTCCAAAGAGTTTGGCTCCAGGACGATGGATTAGTTTTAATGCTTTCATTACATCCGAGCAATGCCGGGCTATACTGCTAGTTTTTAATATGTATAATAATTTTCTTGTTTATGGGCCCTGCCCCCCAGGTAGTAAGTGATAATGACTCTTCACAATTTCATATCTATGTTGTTTTTTTCTTCTTTTCTATGTACCTTTAGAACGTAGCGTTATGGATTTCCATTTACTCCTATCCAATATCACTCTTAATATATTTCCCCTTGTATCTCTTCCAGACCCCTACGTCTTAGTACAAGACGAAGACACTATAATCAACTCGGTTGGTTGTTTTCTTTTTATGGCATATCAATCTCGGCTGGTCATTTATTGCCAACTAAATTTTATTTTATTTACTGCTGGTAATACATTTTTCTTTCAACAATTTATTGTTTTATATAAGGTTTATGTCTAGTAATACTTTTCCTCTTCGAATATCAAGATTCATTGGGATTTGTTTTTAAAAAAAGGGCAGGCTTCCCAACTCCTACCCTGTTATTTAACTCATAACTGGAGGGAAAGGACGGATTAACACCTTTCCCAAGGGTATCAGTGCTTAAGTGAATGCAGAGTATTCAACTGGAATTCGAACTTGGCTCACCGATTTCTTTTTCCGAGCCGATATCCACTGCACCACAACGCACATCCGTCACTAAACGCTTACAGCACCCGGTATTCGAAAGCGGTCACCCATCTAAGTACTGACCAACGTTGCTTAACTTCGATGATCGAGCGAGAACCGGTGTATTCAACGTGATATGGCCGTAAGCAATTAACTCGGAATTGGTTGAGAGTCTTACCTCGCAGGACTTTCTTTTTTTCTCGTTCAGCTGTTGATGTAATAACGATTATTTCTGACAAAGCTTTAGATACGAATGCTGAACCTTGGGCTGCTGCTTTATGTACCTCAAAGGTATTTGACAGGATTTCGTATACTAGTCTCTTTCATATGTCGATACGTTATTTGTATTTCTAGATTCATTTTTTAACCAGTTCAATATTTCTTATCAAATTCTTTTTTTTTAAATATCAGCCCGAGCAAGCCGGTAACGCCACTAATGCGCAGGGTGCTACGTAAGAGTGAAAAGATTGCAAAAGAGAAAACTGGAAACCACATCCTAAACAGGGAACAAGGGATAAGCCTCTTCCCCTGTTCAATAGACGTGGGTGGAGTGTGAACCGGGCGATAGTTTAGTCTATCTACTCTAATTGAAAAAAAAAAAAGAAAAAAGAAAAAAGAAAAAGGAGTGAAAAGATTGGAAAAGAGAAAGCCGGAAACCACATCATAAACAGGGAACAAGGGCATGATTGTTTAATATAATTATTTCATCCCCAGCAAAGCAGGACTGCCACTGGTGCGCAAGGATTTCCATTGAGAAACAAGAAATGGAGACGTCGAAGAGAGATAAGAGATGGAACGAATTCAAGTAGATAGATGATGATAATTGATTTTACATTTGAATCATTGGAAATTGTAGCTATCAGAGAAGCAAGCAAACGGGAAGAAACTATTATATCACGCGTATCACGAGTAAATAAATAGCACGTCATGAAGTTGCTATGAAAATATTTGTAGAAAAGACAGAGGGAAACCATATCAGTCAGAAAGTGGCTGAAGGCGGGATGCCAAGTCAGGGCTGAATATATTGCAGATATTCTTTTAGATTTTGCGGTGAACCTCAAGATGAAAGGCAGGAGCAACCGACCAGATGTGGCAACAGAAATGGAAGTTGTCTTGAATAATCATTTTGTATTAAGGTTTCTCGGAGATCTACCCTTTCATCTAACTTCTAAATTTTCATCAACATCCTTACTGACGACGTCATTTCTCAAAATGATGTCTATGCAGAAGCCATAAATATTTGTTGCTGATAAATATGATGTGTTCGATATGAAATGCCCTGTTGATTTTAACATCATCAAAAATGAAAGGGATCTCCCAGTATTTTTGTCTTTCATCAATATGGCTGATATCAACTTTTAGGAAAGTAACTGATTGCACTTTCCCAGGCTAAACTTTTTCATAGATATGAAGTGGAATGGTTATGTTGAATCAATTAATAAGTCTTCTGCTATGAACGTTGGTTCCTCTTGTCGTGCTGCAGATTTTTTTTCCTCGACCTAATCTATCTTGCACATTCGTAGGGTTATCATTTGTCCACGTTAATGAATATTTCCATATCTGATATTGTGTTTCTGGTATCTATTTAGGGATTCTTGATAAAGTCAAAAGTAGAGGAAAGAAACAAGTAACCGACGTAAAGAGTATGTGTAATTTGTTAACAGAATAGGAAGAATGAACATGATTGAAAATTGATAAATATTACTAACATGGTAAGATGAATTTGTTGAGGGCCATCATCATCCGGCTGAAACCATATGGCACACAGAAATGTATTATAAGTATGAAACTATTTTCTCAGAAACTTTCGCAGCTTAATCATTCGCTTCGATAGACCTTAAGCATTACAACATAAATCTAAATATTAGCAATAATAGAATTAGTTGAAATAAGCTTCCACATTCTGTGGCTAAATTTTTGCTTCTTCGATTTCATCCTGTTATGCCAGACTTATCCTATACTAGCAGCATAACCCGGTGTTGCTCGGGTGTAATGAAAGCTTTAAAACTAATCCATGATCCTGGAGCTCAGACTCAGCCTAAAGAATATTTGTGTGAAGTTTGGTGAGAATCGGATAAAAATTATGGATTTGTATGAAGGACATATAAACAGATAAACAGACACACACACAAACATCTTGCCTTCTATATATATATATATATATATATATATATTATCGATTTTCTGCACTATTGTAAGAACTGCAACCTTTAAGCTCATGAATATCGTTCCTTATGTCTTTATCTATGAGTGTATCAAATTTGATTAAAATCGGACCACTCCTTCTATAACCCGATTTTTTCGATTATCGATTTTCGATATTTATCAGGGGTACCTCGACACCTAGCTAAGAACACTCGCAGACGCTTATAGTACAATTGTGTAAATTTTAAGGAAAATCGGTTCAGCCATTTCAGAGTCTATAGGTAACGGACACACACACAGATACATACATACACACATAGACAAAGTTCTATTTATAAATAAGTTTAGAGATGTCTGTCTGTTGCACTTTTGTTTTTTAGTTTTTAAATTTATTGATTTTTGTTAATATGTTTCTTGTTATTTTATTCTTATGAGTGCCTACCTTGATTTAGCCAGATTCAATAGTTTCAGAAAACTAATTAGTTTCTCTTGTGTTAAAAAGTTAAAGTATTAATAATTACTGGAAGGCTAGGTACGTATTGTTGTATACCAATAAACAACAAACACGCATATATATAAAAATATGAGTTATATTTTTATTGATGACGATGAACCGTGTAGCCTAGGATACAGAGAGTTGAGGGAGCGCTCTTCTAAGGGTTGACGGGAGTGTCTCTCTTCACCGGCCGATCTCTGTCGGTGCTACTCTGGTCTGGTCTGTCCGGACTGTCTGGTGAATTCGTGCGCCGAAGCCTTTTTATATTCTCCAAACCGGGATTTTTCTTCCGGTTTTGCCTTGATCACGCGACGCCCACGCGACGCCTACGTAATTCTCAGAGTCACCTGTCTGTTTGCCTCTGAGTTATTTCTGCTACTGCCGGAAATAAGGTCAAACAAACATCCGTTCCTTTCAACGACCGGAAAACGCCCCCGCTTGCATCCCTTCCTCGGGTGGGGCCAGATTATTATATTACAGTATTCCTCTTCTTTATCGCCCTTGATACACACACACGCACACAAACGCACTCACACACACGTACACTCACACGCACATTAAAGAACACGCATACACACTCACTTACATGCACTCACTATAAGACAAACACTCACACACACACTCACATAAACTCACACACATACACTCTCTCACACATTGCATGCCCACACGTACACGCATACCCTCATACACAATCACTAACATCCACACTCTCATATTCTCAGACGCACATACACTCACACACACACATTCGCACACACTCACGCGCCCTTACATGCACTCACTCACACAAATATTAACATACTCAGACACACACTTACAAATGTACACTCACACACATACACTCACACACACTCTTACATGCACACACTTATACTCACACATAAACCCACACACTCACTCACATACACTCACACACATAAACTCACACACATACACTCTCTCACACATTGCATGCCCATACGTAAACTCACACCCTCATACACATACACTAACATACACACTCTCATCCACTCAGACGCACATACACTCACACACACTTTCATACACACACATTCGCACACACTCACGCGCTCTTACACACACTCACTCACACACATATTCACATACTCAGACGCACACAAACGTACACTCACATACATACACTCACACTCACTCTCACATGCACACACACATACTCACACATACACACACACACTCTCTCTCACACACACACACAAACACTAACACGATATCACAGAAGTAATACAACAGTAGCAGTATACGCTACCACATCTTTTCCGATCTGTAAGGCTTCTTCCGGCGTATCAATTAACCAAATTGCCGTATGTCGCCTCAGCCTTTGGCCATAAGTATTAATTAGAAAGCTGTCTTTTTCTTTATAAATGGAATGGCGGTAAGATTCGGAGCAACGACAAAAACATTTACTCACTGCAGAGTTATCATCGCACAAATTACGATTAGAAAAACGATGCTGAACATAAATGCAACAAGAAAAATAACATGTTGACAACTTAACGCATATAGCAAATTGACTAAATCAAGATTAGAATGAGCATTAATGGGTAGGAAAACTATGCGACCAAGAACTGTGCAAGCGACTGCATATTTTTTTCTACAGAGATCAATATAGTATAAAAAGATGAGAATTAAACTATTTTGCAAATTTGCTTTTCGTTACTGCCTTATTTGCTGACTTCTACAAGCAAATTCATAATTTTTTTTATAATCATATCGCCTCAAGCAAGGCATTTTACTACTACTGTTTTGCAGGGGGCTACATATAAGGAAAGTTATGAGAAAGAGTGACAGATTATAGGGGGTGTCAGGAAGTGGATAAGAGAAGGATCAGAATATTGATGAGAGTGGTGTGGATAGAGAAAGGAGCATGAGAGAGAGAGAGGATGCAAGTCAGTGAGATAGGAGATGACTATTGACTTTACATTTAAATTCTTGGAAATTGCAGCTGTCGGAGAAGCTAGTAAACGGAAGGGAATTCTACTGACGGGAAGTGCGAGAAAAGAAGCTGATGGAGTAAAATTTGTGTTTACATTTAACTGATTTCACAGTAAAAGGGTTGGACCTAGTTGCTAATTATGTGGCTCGAGCAAATTCACATATAGGCGTCACCAGTGAGTTATGTTCATTGGAGTTCGTGAAAATATTTGTAGAAAAGACACAGGGAAGCCACACTGCGCCGCTGAGAAAGTGACTGTATCTGAGCTGCCAAGTCGGGATCGATCACATTATAGATTCCCTGATGGATTTCGTTAAGGATACCTAGATGGATAGCACATATATATGTGCAGGATTGTTTCAGACGGGATAAGTGATGAGAAAGAGAGGTAGGTTAAAGGGGTGTCAGGAGGAGGGTAATTGAAGGATGAGTATATCGGTGTGATGAGGGTGGGGTGGATGGAGAAAATAGCTCGAGAGAAAGGATGCATATTAGATAGAAGATGACTATTGAACTTACATTTAAATTCCTTGAGATGGTAGCTGTCGGAGAAGCAAGTATACGGAAGGGAATTCCACAGGCGGGAAGTGCGAGAGAAAGGATGCGAGTTAGTGAGATAGGAGATGATTATTGACCTTACATTTAAACCCCTGGATATTGTAGCTGTCGGGGAAACAAGTATAGGGAAGGGAATTCCACAGGCGGTAAGTGCGAGAGAAAGGATGCGAGTTAGTGAGATAGGAGATGACTATTGATCTTACGTTTAAATTCCTGCAGATAGTAGCTGTCGGAGAAGCAAGTATACGGAAGGGAATTCCACAGGCGGGAAGTGCGAGAGAAAGGATGCGAGTTAGTGAGATAGGAGATGACTATTGATCTTACGTTTAAATTCCTGGAGATGGTAGCTGTCGGAGAAGCAAGTATACGGAAGGGAATTCCACAGGCGGGAAGTGCGAGAGAAAGGATGCGAGTTAGTGAGATAGGAGATGACTATTGATCTTACGTTTAAATTCCTGTAGATGGTAGCTGTCGGAGAAGCAAGTATACGGAAGGGAATTTCACAGGCGGGAAGTGCGAGAGAAAGGATGCGAGTTAGTGAGATAGGAGATGACTATTGATCTTACATTTAAATTCCTGGAGATGGTAGCTGTCGGAGAAGCAAGTATACGGAAGGGAATTCCACAGGCGGGAAGTGCGAGAGAAAGGATGCGAGTTAATGAGATAGGAGATGACTATTGATCTTACATTTAAATTCCTGGAGATGGTAGCTGTCGGAGAAGCAAGTATACGGAAGGGAATTCCACAGGCGGGAAGTGCGAGAGAAAGGATGCGAGTTAGTGAGATAGGAGATGACTATTGATCTTACGATTAAATTCCTGGAGACTGTAGCTGTCGGAGAAGCAAGTATACGGAAGGGAATTCCACAGGCGGGAAGTGCGAGAGAAAGGATGCGAGTTAGTGAGATAGGAGATGACTATTGATCTTACGTTTAAATTCCTGGAGATGGTAGCTGTCGGAGAAGCAAGTATACGGAAGGGAATTCCACAGGCGGGAAGTGCGAGAGAAAGGATGCGAGTTAGTGAGATAGGAGATGACTATTGATCTTACGTTTAAATTCCTGGAGATGGTAGCTGTCGGAGAAGCAAGTATACGGAAGGGAATTCCACAGGCGGGAAGTGCGAGAGAAAGGATGCGAGTTAGTGAGATAGGAGATGACTATTGATCTTACGTTTAAATTCCTGGAGATGGTAGCTGTCGGAGAAGCAAGTATACGGAAGGGAATTCCACAGGCGGGAAGTGCGAGAGAAAGGATGCGAGTTAATGAGATAGGAGATGACTATTGATCTTACATTTAAATTCCTGGAGATGGTAGCTGTCGGAGAAGCAAGTATACGGAAGGGAATTCCACAGGCGGGAAGTGCGAGAGAAAGGATGCGAGTTAGTGAGATAGAAGATGACTATTGAACTTACATTTAAATTCCTTGAGATTGTAGCTGTCAGGGAAGCAAGTATGCAGAAGAGAATTTCACAGGTGGGAAGTGCGAGCAAAGAAGCTGTTAGAGTAGAAATTGCGGTTACATTTTATCAGTTTCACTGTAAAAGGTTTGGACCTAGTTGCTTATCTAGTAGCTCGTGTAAATTGATGTATAGGGGGCATGAGTGAGCTAAGTTCTTCGGAGCAGGGGCCGTATTTGTTAATCAGTGTCCTGAAATTTATCAGCTAGACAAGTAACTTTTGTCCTGATATAATGTGTATCTGACACCTGTTCAATTAGTCACCTACAATTAATATTGTTCAAAGTATTCATCACGTTCTAAAATGTTGTAAATTGATTAATTTACATTTTTTTAAGTCAATTCATTCCTATATATTAATATATATATTTAAAATAAATAAAAAACAGTACATTTTTAAACTTTATGTAAAATTAATATAATTCGATTTTTTTTTTAATCATTTCACCCCGAGCAAGGTGGAAACGCCACTGATGTGCAGGGGTTTACATAAATGTAAAAAGATTAATTAGAAAAGAGTGAGGAGTACAAACTAGTTAGAAAGGAGCAACAGAAAGCTGAGAAAGCAGGTGCGATGACAGATACATAGGTGGAGATAAAGGGAAGGTTATACAGGGGTGGGGAGAGAGCTAGAGTCCAGAGGTTAGTAGATGAGTATTGACTTTGCATTTAAATTTCTGGAGGTTGTAGCCGTCAGGAAAGCAAGAATACGGGAGCGAGTTCCACAGGCGGGAAGGGCGAGAGAATATAATCTCCCACTCAAAAATTGTAAATACTTTTCATGAAAAAACGTAGACAAATATGAACTGATTTATTATGTCCTAGGTGATAGATTGGGATGTGAGTTGTGGTGCAGTATATATCGACTCGGAACGACAAATCGGGGAGCCGAGTTCAAATTGTAGTTGAATTCCTTGCATTCACTTACGCAGAAATACCTTTGGGAAAGGTATAAATCCGTCTCTTTCCTCCAGTTATATGATAAATAATAGGACAAATTGGGTTATATAGCCTTGGCTGGCAACCAGTCTACCGCAGAAAGCAATGTTATAATCTTGTGCCCAATCAGTCATGTCTATTTCGAGACATGATCTCCCAATACGTATGGCTGTTAACTGACTGACACATTTAGAAAAAAAAAAAAAGAGAATGAATTAGTCTTTGATATTTACAATAAGAAACAGTGTTAAAATTTCTACGACGAGGATGCGAGATGAAAGTGTGGTTCTACAGAAGCATACTGGATATAAAATGGGGGATCAATTTTTTATTACAATGAATATATAAACTGACCCCTCACTTTGTGGTCACAGCAGTTTCTATACATTTATATTCCTGCCATCCAAAAGCACAAGGAAGCATTCCAGAAGTTGAGTAAAGTATTAAGAAACAGGACGATTTCGCTAGAAACAAAGAAGAGAGTACTGGTTTGCTATGTGATATCAGATCTTCAATATGGCAGTGAATGTTGGACAATATAATCAAAGATGAAAGGAGAAATTGAAGAAACTGAATTGTGGTTCTACAGAAGCATACTGGATATAAAGTGGGGGATCAATTTTTTATTACAACGAATATATAAACTGACCCATCACTTTGTGGTCACATCAGTTTCTATACATTTATATTTCTGAGATCCAAAATCCGTCTCTTTCCTCCAGTTATGAGTTAAATAACAGGACAAATTGGGTTATATAGCCTTGGCTGGCAACCAGGCTACCGCAGAAAGCAATGGTATAATCTTGTGCCCAATCAGTCATGTCTATTTCGAGATATGATCTCCCAAAGCGTATGGCTGTTAACTGACTGACACATTGTGAAAAAAAAAGAGAATGAATTAGTCTTTGATATTTACAATAAGAAACAGTGTTAAAATTTCTACAATGAGGATGCGAGATGAAAGTGTGGAAAATTGAATATGAAATATTGCAATAGATCTCGATATACTCATCCTTCAATTACCCTCCTCCTGACACCCCTTTAACCTACCTCTCTTTCTCATCACTTTCCCCCAAATTTAACCCTCAACCAAAAAAGGGTAATCCCCTTTTTTGGTTGAGGATTCAATTCACGGTTCCGTCTGTAATATTCCCATTCTCTTTCAATCTCATCGGCCCATTTTCTGTTAGTGTCATTGTCGTTTTGCATGGGGTGAATTGATTAAAAAATAAACGATTTAATGACAAACGGTAATGGCGTTACCTGACAATAGTGGCGAATTCGCCTATGATTGTGAAAGAAAAAATAGCAACCCAAAATGCCAAATACAGGTAGGGGATACTAGAATCAAGCAAGTACGTAAATTTAAATACCTAGGAAGCAATCTATCTGCAGATAGAATGTGTGGCACAGAGACCGAAAGCGAATTGGCATGGCGAAATATTGGGTTTCAGAAGCTGAGTAAAGTACTAAGACACAGAAAACTTTTACTCTAAACAAAAAAAGAGAATACTAGATTGCTATGTGATGTCAGTTCTTCAATATGGTAGTGAATGTTGGACAATATAATCAAAGATGAAAGGAGAAACTGAATTGTGGTTCTACAGAAGCATACTGGATATAAAGTGGGGGGTCAATTCTTTATTACAACCAATATATAAACTGACCCCTCACTTTGTGGTCACAGCAGTTTCTATACATGTATATTCCTGCCATCCAAAAGCACAAGGAAGCATTCCAGAAGTTGAGTAAATTATTAAGAAACAGGACAATTTCGCTAGAAACAAAGAAGAGAGTACTGGTTTGCTATGTGATATCAGATCTTCAATATGGCAGTGAATGTTGGACAATATAATCAAAGATGAAAGGAAAAATTGAAGAAACTGAATTGTAGTTCTACAGAAGCATACTGGATATAAAATGGGGGATCAATTTTTATTACAACGAATATATAAACTGACCCCTCACTTTGTGGTCACAGCAGTTTCTCTACATTTATATTCCTGAGATCCAAAAGCACAAGGAAGCATTCCCGAAGTTGAGTAGATTATTAAGAAACAGGACAATTTCACTAGAAACAAAGAAGAGAGTACTGGATTGCTATGTGATGTCAGATCTTCAATATGGCAGTGAATGTTGGACAATATAATCAAAGATGAAAGGAGAAATTGAAGAAACAGAAATCTGGTTCTACAGAAGGATGCTGCGAATATCATGGCTCGAGCATGTGAGCAATGATGAGGTTTTGGAAATGATGGAAACGAAAGGGAAATTGATAGTGATCATCAGGAAGAGACAACTGAAGTTCCTGGGACATGCAATTAGGTATCAGGGCTTAGAGAAACTTCATACAAAAAGACCAGATAGAAAAAAAGGGACAGGGGAAAGCAGCTGATAACATATTTGTAGGACCTGATGAAGTGGATGACAGAACGAGGGTGGCCTGGTGTTGTGGATTCTTGTTGAGAAACCACATAAAATAATAAATAACAAAAACAGATATGGAGATAGAAAATGTAAGTTATATTGAACAAAATATACAAACTAAAACACTGGTTAGTCGATTCAGGAATACTAGGAATACTATTAGTAGAAACCCTTACTGACTAACTGACTCCTTACCGACAACCACTCTTTATAACTGCTTTACAACATCTTTTGACAATCACTGTTGTTCTCTGTATAGGTGTTATAATAGAGACAACGTTCCAACTAATCTATGGACACCTGATGATGACCAGAGGTTAGTTGCTCGAAACGTTGTAGTGAAGAAGTATGTCCGGATAATGAGTTTATACCCTTACTGACTAACTGACTCATTACTGACAACCACTCTTTATAACTGCTTTACAACATCTTTTGACAATCACTGTTGTTCTCTGTATAGGTGTTATAATAGAGACAACGTTCCAACCAATCTATGAACACCTGATGATGACCAGATGTTAGTTGCTCGAAACGTTGTAGTGAAGAAGTATATCCGGATAATGAGTCTATACCCTTACTGACTAACTGACTCCTTACTGACAACCACTCTTTATAACTGTTTTACAACATATTTTGACAATCAGTGTTATTCTCTGTATAGGTGTTATAATAGAGACAACGTTCCAACCAATCTATGAACACCTGATGATGACCAGAGGTTAGTTGCTCGAAACGTTGTAGTGAAGAAGTATATCCGGATAATGAGTCTATACCCTTACTGACTAACTGACTCCTTACTGACAACCACTCTTTATAACTGTTTTACAACATATTTTGACAATCACTGTTGTTCTCTGTATAGGTGTTATAATAGAGACAACGTTCCAACCAATCTATGGACACCTGATGATGACCAGAGGTTAGTTGCTCGAAACGTTGTAGTGAGAGAAGTATATCCGGATAATGAGTCTCCCTTACTGACTAACTGACTCCTTACTGACAACCACTCTTTATAACTGCTTTACAACATCTTTTGACAATCACTGTTGTTCTCTGTATAGGTGTTATAATAGAGACAACGTTCCAACAATCTATGGACACCTGATGATGACCAGAGGTTAGTTGCTCGAAACGTTGTAGTGAAAGTATATCCGGATAATGAGTCTATACCCTTACTGACTAACTGACTCCTTACTGACAACCACTCTTCTAACTGCTTTACAACATCTTTTGACAATCACTGTTGTTCTCTGTATAGGTGTTATAATAGAGACAACGTTCAACAATCTATGGACACCTGATGATGACCAGAGAGGTTAGTTGCTCAAAAACGTTGTGAAGTGAAGAAGTATATCCGGATAATGAGTCTATACCCTTACTGACTAACTGACTCCTTACTGACAACCACTCTTTATAACTGCTTTACAACATCTTTTGACAATCACTGTTGTTCTCTGTATAGGTGTTATAATAGAGACAACGTTCAACCAATCTGTGGACACCTGATGGTAGCCAGAGTTGTTGCTCCAGGGAAACGTTGTAGTGAAGAAGTATATCCGGATAATGAGTCTATACCCTTACTGACTAACTGACTCCTTACTGACAACCACTCTTTATAACTGCTTTACAACATCTTTTGACAATCACTGTTGTTCTCTGTATAGGTGTTATAATAGAGACAACGTTCCAGCCAATCTATGGACACCTGATGATGACCAGAGGTTAGTTGCTCGAAACGTTGTAGTGAAAGTATGTCGGATAATGAGTCTATACCCTTACTGACTAACTGACTCCTTACTGACAACCACTCTTTATAACTGCTTTACAACATCTTTTGACAATCACTGTTGTTCTCTGTATAGGTGTTATAATAGAGACAACGTTCCAACCCAATCTGGACACCTGATGATGACCAGAGAGTTAGTTGCTCGAAACGTTGTAGTGAAGAAGTATATCCGGATAATGAGTCTATACCCTTACTGACTAACTGACTCCTTACTGACAACCACTCTTTATAACTGCTTTACAACGTCTTTTGACAATCACTGTTGTTCTCTGTATAGGTGTTATAATAGAACAACTTGTTCAACCAATCTATGGACACCTGATGATGACCAGAGGTTAGTTGCTCGAAACGTTGTAGTGAAGAAGTATGTCCGGATAATGAGTCTATACCCTTACTGGCTAACTGACTCCTTACTGACAACCACTCTTTATAACTGCTTTACAACATCTTTTGACAATCACTGTTGTTCTCTGTATAGGTGTTATAATAGAGGAGACAACGTTCAACCAATCTATGGACACCTGATGATGACCAGAGGTTAGTTGCTCGAAACGTTGTAGTGAAGAAGTATATCCGGATAATGAGTCTCCCTTACTGACTAACTGACTCCTTACTGACAACCACTCTTTATAACTGCTTTACAACATCTTTTGACAATCACTGTTGTTCTCTGTATAGGTGTTATAATACAGAACAACGTTCAACCAATCTATGGACACCTGATGATGACCAGAGGTTAGTTGCTCGAAATGTTGTAGTGAAGAAGTATATCCGGATAATGGAGTCTCCCTTACTGACTAACTGACTCCTTACTGACAACCACTCTTTATAACTGCTTTACAACATATTTTGACAATCAGTGTTATTCTCTGTATAGGTGTTATAATAGAGACAACGTTTCAACCAATCTATGGACACCTGATGATGACCAGAGGGTTATTGCTCGAAACGTTGTAGTGAAGAAGTATATCCGGATAATGGGTCTATACCTGCCTGACTAACTGACTCCTTACTGACAACCACTCTTTATAACTGCTTTACAACATATTTTGACAATCAGTGTTGTTCTCTGTATGGGTGTTATAATAGAGACAACTTGTTTCAACCAATCTATGGACACCTGATGATGACCAGAGGTTAGTTGCTCCGAAACGTTGTAGTGAAGAAGTATATCCGGATAATGAGTCTCCCTTGCCCCGGCTAACTGACTCCTTACTGACAACACTCTTTATAACTGCTTTACAACATCTTTTGACAATCACTGTTGTTCTCTGTATAGGTGTTATAATAGAGACAACGTTCCAACAATCTATGGACACCTGATGATGACCAGAGGTTAGTTGCTCGAAACGTTGTAGTGAAGAAGTATGTCCGGATAATGAGTCTATACCCTTACTGACTAACGACTCCTTACACAGCAACCCACTCTTTATAACTGCTTTACAACATCTTTTGACAATCACTGTTGTTCTCTGTATAGGTGTTATAATAGAGACAACGTTCCAACCAATCTATGGACACCTGATGATGACCAGAGGTTAGTTGCTCGAAACGTTGTAGTGAAGAAGTATATCCGGATAATGAGTCTATACCCTTACTGACTAACTGACTCCTTACTGACAACAACCACTCTTTATAACTGCTTTACAACATCTTTTGACAATCACTGTTGTTCTCTGTATAGGTGTTATAATAGAGACAACGTTCAACCAATCTATGGACACCTGATGATGACCAGAGTTGGTTGCTCGAAACGTTGTAGTGAAGAAATAATGTCCGGATAATGAGTCTATACCCTTACTGACTAACTGACTCCTTACTAATAACCACTCTTTATAACTGCTTTACAACATCTTTTGACAATCACTGTTGTTCTCTGTATAGGTGTTATAATAGAGACAACGTTCAACCAATCTATATGGACTTCCTGGTGGTAGAGGTTAGTTGCTCGAAACGTTGTGATGAAGAAGTATATCCGGATAATGAGTCTCCCTTACTGACTAACTGACTCCTTACTGACAACCACTCTTTATAACTGCTTTACAACATCTTTTGACAATCACTGTTGTTCTCTGTATAGGTGTTATAATAGAGACAACGTTCCAACCAATCTATGGACACCTGATGATGACCAGAGAGGTTAGTTGCTCGAGACATTGTAGTGAAGAAGTATGTCCGGATAATGAGTCTATACCCTTACTGACTAACTGACTCCTTACTGACAACCACTCTTTATAACTGCTTTACAACATCTTTTGACAATCACTGTTGTTCTCTGTATAGGTGTTATAATAGAGACAACGTTCCAACCAATCTATGGACACCTGATGATGACCAAGAGGTTAGTTGCTCGAAACGTTGTAGTGAAGAAAAATGTCCCGGATAATGAGTCTATACCCTTACTGACTAACTGACTCCTTACTGACAACCACTCTTTATAACTGCTTTACAACATCTTTTGACAATCACTGTTGTTCTCTGTATAGGTGTTATAATAGAGACAACGTTCCAACCAATCTATGGACACCTGATGATGACCAGAGGTTAGTTGCTCGAAACGTTGTAGTGAAGAAGTATATCCGGATAATGAGTCTCCTTACTGACTAACTGACTCCTTACTGACAACCACTCTTTATAACTGCTTTACAACATCTTTTGACAATCGCAGCTGTTCTCTGTATAGGTGTTATAATAGAGACAACGTTCCAACCAATCTATGGACACCTGATGATGACCAGAGGTTAGTTGCTCAAAACATTGTAGTGAAGAAGTATGTCCGGATAATGAGTCTATACCCTTACTGACTAACTGACTCCTTACTGACAACCACTCTTTATAACTCACTTTACAACATCTTTTGACAATCACTGTTGTTCTCTGTATAGGTGTTATAATAGAGACAACGTTCCAACCAATCTATGGACACACCTGATGATGACCAGAGGTTGGTTGCTCAAACGTTGTAGTGAAGAAGTATATCAAGATAATGAGTCTCCCTTACTGACTAACAGCTCCTTTATGACAACCACTCTTTATAGCTGCTTTACAACATCTTTTGACAATCACTGTTGTTCTCTGTATGGGTGTTATAATAGAGACAACGTTCAACCAATCTATGGACACCTGATGATGACCAGAGGTTGATTTGCTCGAAACGTTGTGGTGAAGAAGTATGTCCGGATAATGAGTCTATACCCTTACTGACTAACTGACTCCTTACTGACAATAACTCTTTATAACTGCTTTACAACATCTTTTGACAATCACTGTTGTTCTCTGTATAGGTGTTATAATAGAGACAACTTCAACCAATCTATGGACACCTGATGATGACCAGAGGTTAGTTGCTCGAAACGTTGTAGTGAAGAAATATATCCGGATAATGAGTCTCCCTTACTGACTAACTGACTCCTTACTGACAACCACTCTTTATAACTGCTTTACAACATCTTTTGACAATCACTGTTGTTCTCTGTATAGGTGTTATAATAGAGACAACGTTCCAACCAATCTATGGACACCTGATGATGACCAGAGGTTAGTTGCTCGAAATGTTGTAGTGAAAGTATATCCGGATAATGAGTCTCATACTGACTAACTGACTCCTTACTGACAACCACTCTTTATAACTGCTTTACAACATCTTTTGACAATCACTGTTGTTCTCTGTATAGGTGTTATAATAGAAGACAACGTTCCAACCAATCTATGGACACCTGATGATGACCAGAGGTTAGTTGCTCGAAACGTTGTGGTGAAGAAGTATATCCGGATAATGAGTCTCCCTTACTGACTAACTGACTCCTTACTGACAACCACTCTTTATACTTCTTACCACAACATCTTTTGACAATCACTGTTGTTCTCTGTATAGGTGTTATAATAGAGACAACGTTCCAACCAATCTATATGGACACCTGATGATGACCAGAGGTTAGTTGCTCAGGCGTTGTAGTGAAAAAGTGTCCCAGATGTGGAGTCTATACCCTTACTGACTAACTGACTCCTTACTGACAACCACTCTTTATAACTGCTTTACAACATCTTTTGACAATCACTGTTGTTCTCTGTATAGGTGTTATAATAGAGACAACGTTCAACCAATCTATGGACACCTGATGATGACCAGAGGTTAGTTTGCTCGAAACGTTGTGGTGAAGAAGTATATCCGGATAATGAGTCTATACCCTTACTGACTAACTGACTCCTTACTGACAACCACTCTTTATAACTGCTTTACAACATCTTTTGACAATCACTGTTGTTCTCTGTATAGGTGTTATAATAGAGACATAACCGTTCAACCAATCTATGGACACCTGATGATGACTAGAGTTGAATTGTCAAGCAGTGTAGTGAAGAAATATGTCCGGATAATGAGTCTATGCACTTACTGACTAACTGACTCCTTACTGACAACCACTCTTTATAACTGCTTTACAACATCTTTTGACAATCACTGTTGTTCTCTGTATAGGTGTTATAATAGAGACAACGTTCCAACCAATCTATGGACACCTGATGATGACCAGAGGTTGGTTGCTCGAAACGTTGTAGTGAAAGTATATCCGGATAATGAGTCTCCTTACTGACTAACTGACTCCTTACTGACAACCACTCTTTATAACTGCTTTACAACATCTTTTGACAATCACTACTACATTCTCTGTATAGGTGTTATAATAGAACCAACCAATCCTATGGACACCTGATGATGACCAGAGGTTGGTTGCTCAAAACGGTGTAGTGAAGAAGTATGTCGGATAATGATCCCCCTATACCACCACTGACTAACTGACTCCTTACTGACAACACACTCTTTATAACTGCTTTACAACATCTTTTGACAATCACTGTTGTTCTCTGTATAGGTGTTATAATAGAGACAACATTCTAACCAATCTATGGACACCTGATGATGACCAAGAGGTTAGTTGCTCGAAACGTTGTAGTGAAGAAATATGTCCGGATAATGAGTCTATACCCTTACTGACTAACTGACTCCTTACTGACAACCACTCTTTATAACTGCTTTACAACATCTTTTGACAATCACTGTTGTTCTCTGTATAGGTGTTATAATAGAGACAACGTTCCAACCAATCTGGACACCTGATGATGACCAGAGGTTAGTTGCTCAAGAAACGTTGTAGTGAAAGTATATCCGGATAATGAGTCTCCCTTACTGACTAACTGACTCCTTACTGACAACCACTCTTTATAACACTTTACAACATCTTTTGACAATCACTGTTGTTCTCTGTATAGGTGTTATAGAACTAACGTTAACCAATCTATGAATACCTGATGATGACCAGAGGTTGGTTGGCAAAACGTTGTGGTGAAGAAGTATGTCCGGATAATGAGTCTATACCCTTACTGACTAACTGACTCCTTACTGACAACCACTCTTTATAACTGCTTTACAACATCTTTTGACAATCACTGTTGTTCTCTGTATAGGTGTTATAATAGAGACAACGTTCCAACCAATCTATGGACACCTGATGATGACCAGAGGTTAGTTGCTCGAAACGTTGTAGTGAAGAAGTATATCCGGATAATGAGTCTCCCTTACTGACTAACTGACTCCTTACTGACAACCACTCTTTATAACTGCTTTACAACATCTTTTGACAATCACTGTTGTTCTCTGTATAGGTGTTATAATAGAGACAACGTTCCAACCAATCTATGGACACCTGATGATGACCAGAGGTTAGTTGCTCGAAATGTTGTAGTGAAGAAGTATATCCGGATAATGAGTCTCCCTTACTGACTAACTGACTCCTTACTGACAACCACTCTTTATAACTGCTTTACAACATCTTTTGACAATCACTGTTGTTCTCTGTATAGGTGTTATAATAGAGACAACGTTTCAACCAATCTATGGACACCTGATGATGACCAGAGGTTAGTTGCTCGAAACGTTGTAGTGAAGAAGTATATCCGGATAATGAGTCTATACCCTTACTGACTAACTGACTCCTTACTGACAACCACTCTTTATAACTGCTTTACAACATATTTTGACAATCAGTGTTGTTCTCTGTATAGGTGTTATAAT
This sequence comes from Ascarosepion bandense, assembly GCA_037127315.1. NCBI lineage: Eukaryota > Metazoa > Mollusca > Cephalopoda > Sepiida > Sepiidae > Ascarosepion > Ascarosepion bandense. Next base: position 1,710,855 of record JBBBDQ010001406.1, on the reverse strand, counting down.
AGAGACAACGTTTCAACCAATCTATGGACACCTGATGATGACCAGAGGTTAGTTGCTCGAAACGTTGTAGTGAAAGAAGTATATCCGGATAATGAGTCTATACCCTTACTGACTAACTGACTCCTTACTGACAACCACTCTTTATAACTGTTTTACAACATATTTTGACAATCAGTGTTATTCTCTGTATAGGTGTTATAATAGAGACAACGTTCCAACCAATCTATGAACACCTGATGATGACCAGAGGTTAGTTGCTCGAAACGTTGTAGTGAAGAAGTATATCCGGATAATGAGTCTCCCTTACTGACTAACTGACTCCTTACTGACAACCACTCTTTATAACTGCTTTACAACATCTTTTGACAATCACTGTTGTTCTCTGTATAGGTGTTATAATAGAGACAACGTTCCAACCAATCCATGGACACCTGATGATGACCAGAGGTTAGTTGCTCGAAACGTTGTGTCTACTATAACACCTACATCAACCAAGATGAGAAAAAAGTTGGAAATAATTCTAAGATTATTGCAAATTACTCATCTCAGAAATAAATACAAACTTTTCTAAAAGGTTTTGTGTTTTCCTTACAGTATCTGTTACCAGCACTGCATCATCTGCGTATCTTACATTTTTAAGACTGTGGCCGCCAATGACGAATTATTGCATGACTTCATATTCTATCAGAATTGCCTCGCTATTACCAAAATTGTTTTGATCTTTCTTATCAGATATTTTATGTTTTGTTGAATATTTTATTATTATTATTTCACTTTGTTTATTTATGAAGTTTTTGGAAAACGCATTGATTATGTTTTAGAATATTTTCTATTGAAAATACGACATAAATATTTTAAAGAATATTTTGCTAATTTTTATATCTCCGTTAAGCTAAACACCATTTTCACCTAAAATCTCTATACTTTTCCATTTTATGGAATTCGTTTTTCCAAATTTCAAAACGTCTTCAATCTCCCCTGGTATCAATAGTATTCTTAATAATAATTTTCTTGATTAAATACAGTGATATTCAATGAATAAGTCGATACAATGTGTTCTATAAATTGTGGCGTTTACCTCAATTTAGGTAAAAATCGGACCTCAGAAATATAGACCAAATTTAGGCATGGATCAAGAAATAGTTTGACTGTACCTATCTAACAAAAAGGAAAATAGCTTTAATATATATGTTATATAATATTTTGGTCGGTGTGGAATTTTGCCAGGAAATGTGTTTTGCATTCTGCGATATATCACTGAGAGCAAAGCGCGACAGATGCAGATTGCTTTATTGTTTTGACAGATAGAGGTCAAGGGGATCAATACCGAGATGGGACAGGATTTATCGCAAATACCAGATGTCAGTGTGTTAACTATTTAAGTAAAATAAACCTAACAGAATTTTAGTTTGAGTTTACAGTCGAGTTGCAAACAGCAGCCAGGCAGTGGCTAGCTGGAGGCTTCGATATGTGTGTAATCCGGCTAGATTCGACAAACCTACTTCACAATACGGCGAAATCACCGATGAATATAGAATAAAATAATGGGATATTTTTATTTAAATAGGAAAAGTTGTGAAAAAACAAGTCATTTTGATTCATCTTGGGTACAGTTTATTTCGTCATTTATCTTATGTGAAAAGATAATCAAAATTCGGTTCGTGCTGATTTTCACCGAATGGATATCAGCTTAGGAATGATCAATATTTATGGGAGAAAAACTCCGACATTGTGATCCCAGCTTTATTTTCGACGGACGAGAAGTTTCTGGTCCGACATCGTGAGTGACCCCGAATTGGTTGCACATTTATAACCGGTGAAAAGGGTCTATAACATATGGTCTGTTTACTTCATTATGCAAATCGAAATTTAATATCTAAGGCTCACGGCCATATGTTACGCTCACTGAAGTTAAGTAATATCAAACCTAGTCAGTTCTGGGATGAGTTACTGCTCAGAAATACTAAATGCTGTGAGCTTGGATGGACTTTTGGTTAAATGAATAATGGTTTGCAACTCTTAGTGGCAGAACCAAGTACCAATTTCCGTTAAGTTAAATATATTCACTCACGCAAAAATACTCTTATTAAAGGTATAACTCCACTTCTCCTCTGAAATAAAGTTAATTACTTCGGCTTGTATAACCGAGCCATTTTATTCCCAAGAAAAATATGGTTTGTTGAATGTTTTTAGCGTGATATCAAACTCCGTGGATTATTTAATGCTGAAATCTCATTATTTTGGATACAATTCTATGGTTTTAATTAGATTTTGAAAGCAATTGAATGCTTTCAACTTCAAATAAAATGTTTTGTAGGTGCTTTTTTTATATAAGGTATTGTTTAAAATTCCAATATAAAATATATTATTGGTCATTATGCTTTAAAGTTGTATTGTTTCATTTTAATATTGTTGGGGAGTCACACCTATTTACACACTCTATGGACTCTTCCTTAGTATACAAATAATCCTGCCTACAGAAAACGGGAGTAGTTTTGAGTGGAGTGAGTTCGATTGAGTTGTTAGTCATCAAGAAATATAGACTTATTACCGGACTTAGATTTTGTATATATTTGACTTCCACTAACAAGTATTCCTGAATCTGCTAACCGTGTACAGGTTGTATATCTCTTGTTCAATACACTTACTTTTTTTCCTCTCATATACTTTTTGTGTTATGATCATATTCTCTGGTTTTCTAACAAGAATCCACAACAATTTGGCGACGAAGATTCGAAGAAGTTCACGCGGAGGAAAAATACGTTCACAAGTCAGTCGCCAAAAAATAATCTGGCGACGAAGAGTCGAACAAGTCACGCGGAGGAAAATACGTGTTTTCACGTCAGTCGCCACAACTCTTCGGCGACGAAGTATTCGTACAAGTTCAAGCGGAGAAAACAGATATTCTCGCCAAACAACAATTTGGCAACGAGGATTCTAACAAGTGCACACGGGGACAAAAAAAAACGTTGTCACATCAGTCGTAAAAAGCAAATTGACGACAAAAATGAACGAACTTACGCATAACAACAAAAAAAAAACTTAGCGTCGAGGACCTAGAAAAATAAGAGGAGTCGACAACATCAAATTGGTGAAACAGATTCGCGTACAAGTCGTATAACAAAATCGTGACGAATTTTTTCTCCCCGCCCCCGAATCACTTTAACAAAGTGTGCTACATATTGATGCAAACAAAATGGAAGATTTTCAAAAGGCAATACCAGAAATTATTAAAGGAACGGAAGAAAGACAATATCGACTAGAAATGAGACAAATGGAAATGCAAAAGGCTAACGAAGAAAGACAAATGGAAATGCAAAAGGCTAACGAAATAAGACAAATGGAAATGCAAAAGGCTAACGAAATAAGACAAATGGAAATGCAAAAGGCTAACGAAGAAAGACAAATGGAAATGCAAAAGGCTAACGAAATAAGACAAATGTAAATGTAAAAGGCTAACGAAGAAAGACAAATGGAAATGCAAAAGGCTAACGAAATAAGACAAATCGAAATGCCAAAAAGGCTAACGAAATAAGACAAATGGAAATGCAAAAGGCTAACGAAGAAAGACAAATGGAAATGCAAAAGGCTAACGAAATAAGACAAATGGAAATGTAAAAGGCTAACGAAGAAAGACAAATGGAAATGCAAAAGGCTAACGAAATAAGACAAATGGAAATGCAAAAGGCTAACGAAGCAAGACAAATGGAAATGCAAAAGGCTAACGAAATAAGACAAATCGAAATGCAAAAGGCTAACGAAATAAGACAAATCGAAATGCAAAAGGCTAACGAAAAAGACAAATGGAAATGCAAAAGGCTAACAAAATAAGACAAATGGAAATGCAAATGGCTAACGAAGATAGACAAACAGAAACGGAAAAGAGAGAAATGGAAATGCAAAAGCAAAGTGAAGAAAGACAAATTGAAATGCAAAAGGCAAACGAGGAAAAACAAACACAACTGCCAGAACTGTTATTAAAATTAACAAGCACAGCCCTGGATCGGAACACGGAGACATTTTCACAAGATGCGGTGTGGAACGCGATTGAAATTTTCAAATACTCAGTGGAGAAAAATAAAAATTTCGGGGAGTATTACAGGCATTACGAGGATATTTTTAATATCGACTGTCAGCACTGGAGTAAGAAGAAAAAATTAAGACACTTACTCATGAAGTTAGTCACAGACGAACACACCAAGTTCGTAGACTATATTCTCCCTAAAAGAAACGAATGATCTAACGTTCAAGTTTCACAGAGCTATTTCGCCCCAGAATCTCGTTGTTCCATAAAAGTTGGAAATGCCTTAATCTCAGAAAAGACGAAAACGAGGACTAGTCTACTTTTGCAGTTATCGTCAGTAAACATTGCGACGATTTTAAATTGTCGGAAAATTTGGTATAAGTTAGGTTTTTGATTTAGAAATTTTCTGGTTGTGGGAAAAATGTATATATTTATCTATGATAAAATATGAGTATATTTTATCTTTTTGAATATAATTTTAACTGGGTCTCAGTGCTTTAGCAATCATTTTCCCATCCTAGAATCATTAACATATCTGTGAGTAGCAAGGCAAAATATAACTAGATGAGTTGCTTTAGATGAAACGTTTCAAATGATGATGTATGTTATATTTACAAACTATTAAAACGATTTTAACAGCCTTCTTATTTTTAAAAATTTTACACATCATTCAAATTTGCTTCCATGTAATTTCCACTGTCGTTTTTTGTAATCTGCTCATTGTGATAAAATAAACCTCAAAACTAAATTCCTAGTGGAAGTAAAACTTGGTGATCGAAATTTCATGATTTATGTCTGATTTCTGTAACAACATTTTTGTGAATGTCTGATTTTTTTTTTTTTTTTTTAATCATATCACCCCGAGCAAGGCCGTAAGGCCACTGGCATGCAGGGGGTTACGTAAGAGTGAATAGATTGAAAAAGAGAAAGCCGGAAACCACATCCTAAACAAGGGATGAGCCTCTACACCTGTTCAGTAGACGTGGGTGGAGTGTGAACCAGGCGATAGTTTAGTCTATCTACTCCAATTGAAAAAGAAAAAAGAAAAGTGTAAAAAGATTGGAAAAGAGAAATATATATATACACACATGGGCAGCAATCTTTCTTTTAAACATGTTTCATTAAAAATGACCAACAAGGAGTAAAAAACACCCACTAAAAACAAGGAGTTCTTTCTGTAACAAGTTACATCTCTGCTGTTATTTTAGTAATAAATTACACTTATGTACTTGTAAGATTTTTCTGTCTTCAACAAACAAACTGTGGAGTAATAGTGGTTAAAACTTAGAAATCTCAGAGCCGAGTTCGAATTCATTATACTCATTCATGTGCTAGTACCCTTCAGGAAAAAGTATAAATACATCTCTTCTCACCCTAACTAGAAGTAGTTAATACCAAAAAAGACTGCATCCTTGCGTGAAAACTATGAAGGAACCCTCAGTCCACACCAGACTGCACTATACAAAATATGTGTATTCATGCGCCTAGCGACCGACTGCGAATTTAAATTCTTACAATAATTCCTACTGTGGATTTGTATAGGACCTCAGCTGCGCAAGCTCAGCTTTCATTCCGACGTGGGATTGTTTCGTTCGAGCCTGATCATTCTTTGCGATGAATGTCTCAACAGTTAAAAGTAGGAATAAATGACTCCTCGTTCGGATTGCCTGTTTCATCCTACAGTTAATTGTCATTGCTTCTCGCTTTAATTTACTATCTTAGCGACTTATTTCAGCTTTTCTTTTTACATCTGCCATTAACACAATTTCTTCTCCGTAGTTAATGTTGTTAGAGTTATGCCTGCTCATTGTAAATACTGTTTGGTTCGGTTATTATAAATCTATGTCTCTTAAATGATAAATCCGATAAAAGTATTTATAGAATTCGGACTATTGTCCTTATATTTGTTGCCATTTGTACGACGTTTGATAATAGATCATTCTATTTGTCTATATTTCTGAGATTAATTGTATTTACAGAATTTACATTATTCGGACTATTGTCCTCATCTTTGTTGCCATTTGAACGAAGTTTGATAATAGATCATTCTATTTGTCTATATTTCTGAGATTAATTGTATTTACAGAATTTACATTATTCGGACTATTGTCCTTATATTTGTTGCCATTTGAACGAAGTTTGATAATAGATCATTCTATTTGTCTATATTTCTGAGATGAATTGTATTTACAGAATTTACATTATTCGGACTATTGTCCTCATCTTTGTTGCCATTTGAACGAAGTTTGATAATAGATCATTCTATTTGTCTATATTTCTGAGATTAATTGTATTTACAGAATTTACATTATTCGGACTATTGTCCTCATCTTTGTTGCCATTTGAACGAAGTTTGATAATAGATCATTCTATTTGTCTATATTTCTGAGATGAATTGTATTTACAGAATTTACATTATTCGGACTATTGTCCTCATCTTTGTTGCCATTTGTACGACGTTTAATAATAGATCATTCTATTTGTCTATATTTCTGAGATGAATTGTATTTACAGAATTTACATTATTCGGACTATTGTCCTTATATTTGTTGCCATTTGAACGAAGTTTGATAATAGATCATTCTATTTGTCTATATTTCTGAGATTAATTGTATTTACAGAATTTACATTATTCGGACTATTGTCCTCATCTTTGTTGCCATTTGAACGAAGTTTGATAATAGATCATTCTATTTGTCTATATTTCTGAGATGAATTGTATTTACAGAATTTACATTATTCGGACTATTGTCCTCATCTTTGTTGCCATTTGTACGACGTTTAATAATAGATCATTCTATTTGTCTATATTTCTGAGATGAATTGTATTTACAGAATTTACATTATTCGGACTATTGTCCTTATATTTGTTGCCATTTGAACGAAGTTTGATAATAGATCATTCTATTTGTCTATATTTCTGAGATTAATTGTATTTACAGAATTTACATTATTCGGACTATTGTCCTTATATTTGTTGCCATTTGAACGAAGTTTAATATTAGATCATTCTATTTGTCTATATTTCTGAGATGAATTGTATTTACAGAATTTACATTATTCGGACTATTGCCTTCATCTTTGTTGCCATTTGAACGAAATTTGATAATAGATCATTCTGTTTTTCTATATTTCTGAGATTAATTGTATTTACAGAATTTATATTATTCGGACTATTGTCCTCATCTTTGTTGCCATTTGAACGAAGTTTGATAATAGATCATTCTATTTGTCTATATTTCTGAGATTAATTGTATTTACAGAATTTACATTATTCGGACTATTGTCCTTATATTTGTTGCCATTTGAACGAAGTTTGATAATAGATCATTCTATTTGTCTATATTTCTGAGATTAATTGTATTTACAGAATTTACATTATTCGGACTATTGTCCTCATCTTTGTTGCCATTTGAACGAAGTTTGATAATAGATCATTCTATTTGTCTATATTTCTGAGATGAATTGTATTTACAGAATTTACATTATTCGGACTATTGTCCTCATCTTTGTTGCCATTTGTACGACGTTTAATAATAGATCATTCTATTTGTCTATATTTCTGAGATGAATTGTATTTACAGAATTTACATTATTCGGAGTATTGTCCTTATATTTGTTGCCATTTGAACGAAGTTTGATAATAGATCATTCTATTTGTCTATATTTCTGAGATTAATTGTATTTACAGAATTTAAATTATTCGGACTATTGTCCTTATATTTGTTGCCATTTGAACGAAGTTTAATATTAGATCATTCTATTTGTCTATATTTCTGAGATGAATTGTATTTACAGAATTTACATTATTCGGACTATTGCCCTCATCTTTGTTGCCATTTGAACGAAATTTGATAATAGATCATTCTGTTTGTCTATATTTCTGAGATTAATTGTATTTACAGAATTTATATTATTCGGACTATTGTCCTCATCTTTGTTGCCATTTGAACGAAGTTTGATAATAGATCATTCTATTTGTCTATATTTCTGAGATTAATTGTATTTACAGAATTTACATTATTCGGACTATTGTCCTTATATTTGTTGCCATTTGAACGAAATTTGATAATAGATCATTCTATTTGTCTATATTTCTGAGATTAATTGTATTTACAGAATTTACATTATTCGGACTATTGTCCTTATATTTGTTGCCATTTGAACGAAGTTTGATAATAGATCATTCTATTTGTCTATATTTCTGAGATTAATTGTATTTACAGAATTTACATTATTCGGACTATTGTCCTTATATATGTTGCCATTTGAACGAAGTTTAATATTAGATCATTCTATTTGTCTATATTTCTGAGATGAATTGTATTTACAGAATTTACATTATTCGGACTATTGTCCTCATCTTTGTTGCCATTTGAACGAAGTTTGATAATAGATCATTCTGTTTGTCTATATTTCTGAGATTAATTGTATTTACAGAATTTATATTATTCGGACTATTGTCCTCATCTTTGTTGCCATTTGAACGAAGTTTGATAATAGATCATTCTATTTGTCTATATTTCTGAGATTAATTGTATTTACAGAATTTACATTATTCGGACTATTGTCCTTATGTTTGTTGCCATTTGAACGAAATTTGATAATAGATCATTCAATTTGTCTATATTTCTGAGATTAATTGTATTTACAGAATTTACATTATTCGGACTATTGTCCTCATCTTTGTTGCCATTTGTACGACGTTTAATAATAGATCATTCTATTTGTCTATATTTCTGAGATGAATTGTATTTACAGAATTTACATTATTCGGATTATTGTCCTCATCTTTGTTGCCATTTGAACGAAGTTTGATAATAGATCATTCTATTTGTCTATATTTCTGAGATTAATTGTATTTACAGAATTTACATTATTCGGACTATTGTCCTCATATTTGTTGCCATTTGAACGAAATTTGATAATAGATCATTCTATTTGTCTATATTTCTGAGATTAATTGTATTTACAGAATTTACATTATTCGGACTATTGTCCTTATATTTGTTGCCATTTGAACGAAGTTTAATATTAGATCATTCTATTTGTCTATATTTCTGAGATGAATTGTATTTACAGAATTTACATTATTCGGACTATTGTCCTTATATTTGTTGCCATTTGAACGAAGTTTAATATTAGATCATTCTATTTGTCTATATTTCTGAGATGAATTGTATTTACAGAATTTACATTATTCGGACTATTGTCCTCATCTTTGTTGCCATTTGAACGAAGTTTGATAATAGATCATTCTGTTTGTCTATATTTCTGAGATTAATTGTATTTACAGAATTTACATTATTCGGACTATTGTCCTTATATTTGTTGCCATTTGAACGAAGTTTGATAATAGATCATTCTATTTGTCTATATTTCTGAGATTAATTGTATTTACAGAATTTACATTATTCGGACTATTGTCCTTATATTTGTTGCCATTTGAACGAAGTTTGATAATAGATCATTCTATTTGTCTATATTTCTGAGATTAATTGTATTTACAGAATTTACATTATTCGGACTATTGTCCTTATATTTGTTGCCATTTGAACGAAGTTTAATATTAGATCATTCTATTTGTCTATATTTCTGAGATGAATTGTATTTACAGAATTTACATTATTCGGACTATTGTCCTCATCTTTGTTGCCATTTGAACGAAGTTTGATAATAGATCATTCTATTTGTCTATATTTCTGAGATTAATTGTATTTACAGAATTTACATTATTCGGACTATTGTCCTTATATTTGTTGCCATTTGAACGAAGTTTAATATTAGTACATTCTATTTGTCTATATTTCTGAGATGAATTGTATATACAGAATTTATATTATTCGGACTATTGTCCTCATCTTTGTTGCCATTTGAACGAAGTTTGATAATAGATCATTCTATTTGTCTATATTTCTGAGATTAATTGTATTTACAGAATTTACATTATTCGGACTATTGTCCTTATATTTGTTGCCATTTGAACGAAATTTGATAATAGATCATTCTATTTGTCTATATTTCTGAGATTAATTGTATTTACAGAATTTACATTATTCGTACTATTGTCCTTATATTTGTTGCCATTTGAACGAAGTTTAATATTAGATCATTCTATTTGTCTATATTTCTGAGATGAATTGTATTTACAGAATTTAAATTATTCGGACTATTGTCCTCATCTTTGTTGCCATTTGAACGAAGTTTGATAATAGATCATTCTATTTGTCTATATTTCTGAGATGAATTGTATTTACAGAATTTACATTATTCGGACTATTGTCCTCATCTTTGTTGCCATTTGAACGAAGTTTGATAATAGATCATTCTATTTGTCTATATTTCTGAGATGAATTGTATTTACAGAATTTACATTATTCGGACTATTGTCCTCATCTTTGTTGCCATTTGTACGACGTTTAATAATAGATCATTCTATTTGTCTATATTTCTGAGATGAATTGTATTTACAGAATTTACATTATTCGGACTATTGTCCTCATCTTTGTTGCCATTTGAACGAAGTTTGATAATAGATCATTCTATTTGTCTATATTTCTGAGATTAATTGTATTTACAGAATTTACATTATTCGGACTATTGTCCTTATATTTGTTGCCATTTGAACGAAGTTTGATAATAGATCATTCTATTTGTCTATATTTTTGAGATGAAATGTATTTACAGAATTTAAATTATTCGGACTATTGTCCTCATCTTTGTTGCCATTTGTACGACGTTTAATAATAGATCATTCTATTTGTCTATATTCCTGAGATTAATTGTATTTACAGAATTTACATTATTCGGACTATTGTCCTTATATTTGTTGCCATTTGAACGACGTTTGATAATAGATCATTCTATTTGTCTATATTTCTGAGATTAATTGTATTTACAGAATTTACATTATTCGGACTATTGTCCTCATCTTTGTTGCCATTTGTACGACGTTTAATAATAGATCATTCTATTTGTCTATATTTCTGAGATGAATTGTATTTACAGAATTTACATTATTCGGACTATTGTCCTCATCTTTGTTGCCATTTGAACGAAGTTTGATAATAGATCATTCTATTTGTCTATATTTCTGAGATTAATTGTATTTACAGAATTTACATTATTCGGACTATTGTCCTTATATTTGTTGCCATTTGAACGAAGTTTGATAATAGATCATTCTATTTGTCTATATTTCTGAGATGAAATGTATTTACAGAATTTAAATTATTCGGACTATTGTCCTCATCTTTGTTGCCATTTGTACGACGTTTAATAATAGATCATTCTATTTGTCTATATTCCTGAGATTAATTGTATTTACAGAATTTACATTATTCGGACTATTGTCCTTATATTTGTTGCCATTTGAACGACGTTTGATAATAGATCATTCTATTTGTCTATATTTCTGAGATTAATTGTATTTACAGAATTTACATTATTCGGACTATTGTCCTTATATTTGTTGCCATTTGAACGAAGTTTGATAATAGATCATTCTATTTGTCTATATTTCTGAGATGAAATGTATTTACAGAATTTAAATTATTCGGACTATTGTCCTCATCTTTGTTGCCATTTGTACGACGTTTAATAATAGATCATTCTATTTGTCTATATTCCTGAGATTAATTGTATTTACAGAATTTACATTATTCGGACTATTGTCCTTATATTTGTTGCCATTTGAACGACGTTTGATAATAGATCATTCTATTTGTCTATATTTCTGAGATTAATTGTATTTACAGAATTTACATTATTCGGACTATTGTCCTTATATTTGTTGCCATTTGAACGAAGTTTAATATTAGATCATTCTATTTGTCTATATTTCTGAGATGAAATGTATTTACAGAATTTACATTATTCGGACTATTGTCCTCATCTTTGTTGCCATTTGAACGAAGTTTGATAATAGATCATTCTATTTGTCTATATTTCTGAGATGAATTGTATTTACAGAATTTACATTATTCGGACTATTGTCCTTATATTTGTTGCCATTTGAACGAAGTTTGATAATAGATCATTCTATTTGTCTATATTTCTGAGATGAATTGTATTTACAGAATTTACATTATTCGGACTATTGTCCTTATATTTGTTGCCATTTGAACGAAGTTTGATAATAGATCATTCTATTTGTCTATATTTCTGAGATGAATTGTATTTACAGAATTTACATTATTCGGACTATTGTCCTTATATTTGTTGCCATTTGAACGAAGTTTAATAATAGATCATTCTATTTGTCTATATTTCTGAGATGAATTGTATTTACAGAATTTACATTATTCGGACTATTGTCCTCATCTTTGTTGCCATTTGAACGAAGATTGATAATAGATCATTCTATTTGTCTATATTTCTGAGATTAATTGTATTTACAGAATTTACATTATTCGGACTATTGTCCTTATATTTGTTGCCATTTGAACGAAGTTTGATAATAGATCATTCTATTTGTCTATATTTCTGAGATGAATTGTATTTACAGAATTTACATTATTCGGACTATTGTCCTCATCTTTGTTGCCATTTGAACGAAGTTTGATAATAGATCATTCTATTTGTCTATATTTCTGAGATGAATTGTATTTACAGAATTTACATTATTCGGACTATTGTCCTTATATTTGTTGCCATTTGAACGAAGTTTGATAATAGATCATTCTATTTGTCTATATTTCTGAGATTAATTGTATTTACAGAATTTACATTATTCGGACTATTGTCCTCATCTTTGTTGCCATTTGTACGACGTTTAATAATAGATCATTCTATTTGTCTATATTTCTGAGATTAATTGTATTTACAGAATTTACATTATTCGGACTATTGTCCTCATCTTTGTTGCCATTTGTACGACGTTTAATAATAGATCATTCTATTTATCTATATTTCTTAGATGAATTGTATTTACAGAATTTACATTATTCGGACTATTGTCCTCATCTTTGTTGCCATTTGTACGACGTTTAATATTAGATCATTCTATTTGTCTATATTTCTGAGATGTATTGTATTTACAGAATTTACATTATTCGGACTATTGTCCTCATCTTTGTTGCCATTTGTACGACGTTTAATAATAGATCATTCTATTTGTCTATATTTCTGAGATGAATTGAATTTACAGAATTTACATTATTCGGACTATTGTCCTCATCTTTGTTGCCATTTGTACGACGTTTAATAATAGATCATTCTATTTGTCTATATTTCTGAGATGAATTGTATTTACAGAATTTACATTATTCGGACTATTGTCCACATCTTTGTTGCCATTTGTGCGACGTTTGATAATAGATCATTCTATTTGTCTATATTTCTGAGATTAATTGTATTTACAGAATTTACATTATTCGAACTATTGTCCTCATCTTTGTTGCCATTTGTACGACGTTTAATAATAGATCATTCTATTTGTCTATATTTCTGAGATGAAATGTATTTACAGAATTTACATTATTCGGACTATTGTCCTCATCTTTGTTGCCATTTGTACGACGTTTAATAATAGATCATTCTATTTGTCTATATTTCTGAGATGAATTGTATTTACAGAATTTACATTATTCGGACTATTGTCCTCATCTTTGTTGCCATTTGTACGACGTTTAATATTAGATCATTCTATTTGTCTATATTTCTGAGATGTATTGTATTTACAGAATTTACTTTATTCGGACTATTGTCCTCATCTTTGTTGCCATTTGTACGACGTTTAATAATAGATCATTCTATTTGTCTATATTTCTGAGATAAGGTAGTATTTAGAGTATTTACATTATTCGGACTATTGTCCTCTTCTTTGTTGCCATTTGTACAACGTTTAATAATAGACCAGTCTATTTGTCTATATTTCAGAGATAAGGTAGTATTTACAGTATTTACATTATTCGGTCTATTGTCTTCATTTTTGCTGCCATTTATACGACGTTTAATAGTAGATAATTTTATTTGTCTATATTTCTGAGATGAGGTAGTATTTACAGTATTTACAATATTTGGACTATTGTCTTCATTTTTGCTGCCATTTATACGACGTTTAATAGTAGATAATTTTATTTGTCTATCTTTCTGCGATGAGTTAGTATTTACAGAATTTACATTATTTGGACTATTGTATTAATCTTCGTTGCCATTAGGATGACGTTTATCAGTAGATCATTTTATTTTTCTATATTTCTGAAATGATGTAGTATTTACAGTATTTACAATATTTGGAGTATTGTCTTCATCTTTATTGCCATTTGTACGACGTTTAATAATACATCATTCTATTTGTCTGGCTTTCTGAGATGAGGTAGTATTTACAGTATTTACATTATTTGAACTATTGTTCTAATTTTTGTTCCCATTTGTAAGAGGTTTTATAATAGATCATTCTATTTGTCTATATTTCAGAGATGAGTTAATCTTTACAGAAGTTACTTTATTCGGACTATTGTTCTCGTCTTTGTTACCATTTGTACGACGTTTAATAACAGATCATTCTATTTCTTTATATTTCTGAGATGAGGTAGTATTTACAATATTTACATTATTCGGACTGTTGTGCTTATCTTTGTTGTCATTTGTACAATATTTAATAATTGATCATTCTATTTGTCTATATATCTGAGATGAGGTAGTATTTACAGTATTTCCATTATTCGGACTGTTGTCCTCTTCTTTTATAATAGATCATTCTATGTGTCTATATTTCTGAGAAGAGCTAGTATTTACAGTATGTACACTAGTCGGACTATTGTCCTTATTTTTGTAGCCATTTATACGACGTTTAATAATAGATCATTCTATCTGTCTATGTTTCTGAGATGAGGTAGTATTTACAGTATTTACATTATTCGGACTATTGTCTTCATCTTTGTTGCCATTCGTACGACCTTTAATAATAGATCATTCTATTTGTCTATATTTTTGAGATGAAGTAGTATTTACAGTATTTACATAATTCCGATTACTGCCGTAAATATAAGCTACTGATTTCGCCAACAAAATAATAGGAATAAATGTTCATATTTTCTAATATCGTACAGAAAGTTACTTTTTTGACTTAATAAGATAATATTTTTGCCTATTACAAATTGCATAATTTCATTTGTGTCTGTACGTCCCCATGTTGCCTTACTAGATAAAAACAGTCCCGTCTCTACCGTCAGGATTATATATATATATATATATATATATATATATATATATATATCTTTAATTAATCGTGTTTGCATAAAAATAATTTTTATACGCCTTCTTAAAATTCTCTCGTAAGTTTTAAAATTTGCAGCGTTCAAATTATGCATGGTTGTTGTCTGATGTTTAAAATTACAAGTTAGTAGAAGAGCGACAAAAAATTACAGAATTATATGAGCTAAATAATCTTTTAATTAAATTTTCTTTAAAGTTTACAAAATTATTTGAACAAATGAAAAAACAGTAAATTTAATGAATTAATTTGTTATTACAGAGTTTACAGAAACAGCGGAAAACCATTCAAATTCGTCGATAGCAAATTTGCCGTGTGATTTATTTTCAATTGAAAATATGTCATATACGAGGGTCATTCAATAAATAAGGTGAATTTTTCGGTATAAGTACTTCTAATACAGATAGAAGCTTATTTTCTTTCAACGTAGTCTCCCAGCAGTGTCACACGATTTCCCATCTGTGCACAAGCTTCTGTATTCCCTCAGCGTAAAAATCTTTGGACTGATGTCTCAGCCAATCGCTCAGAGAACTTTTGACTTCATCGTCACTTTCAACTTCGTGCCTCTCATGAACGCTTTCAAGAGGGCAAACAGGTGAAAGTCTGAAGGAGTAAGGTCTGGGCTTCAAGGAGGATGAAAGAGCAGCTCCCAGCCCAGCTCGTTGATGGTCTGCACCGTTTGGGCTGCTCTGTGAGGCCTTGCGCTGTCTTGATGCAGCTGACCTTCGAGTAGGCAAAGTCCTCATGGACAATTTTGTGACCCCTTCCAACAGATAGGCTCAAAGTCTTTGCAATATCATCCACTGTCACTCTTCTGTCAGACTGAATGAGATCATTGCCTGTTTTCATCTTCAACACTGCTCCGTCCTTCTTTAAAAAAATTTGCCCTCTTGTACACATTTTTTGGCTGAAACATGTGGCACAATACACAGTTGACATTCTCCTATGAATTTCAACTGGTTTGCACACTTCAGCAACTAATAGCTTGATAAATGACCTCTGTTCAAACCTAGAGCATACTTCTCGGTCAGCCATCTTTTTTAATCTCCAAAACTCTAAATTTTTTTTCAGTCTGCAAAAAGAATTAAATCCATTTGAAAAAGAAGAAAAGGAAAAAAGATTTAAAAAATGTATGCTTCTATCTGTATAAGAAGTTCTATACCGAAAAATTTGCCTTATTTATTGCATGACCCTCATAGATGTCCTTATACCGATTGAATGACCCTCATATAAACGATGATTCTATCCCTATATAAATTAAGCCACCGAGTCTTTATAGAGATAAGTTTTATTTCCATTGTAAAAAGCCAGTCGTACATTAGCATAAAACATGAATGTGTTTGGATTTTAATGAAGACTTAAAAGAATTGTGACCTTAGCTTCTAAATGTTATCGACCAAATGAATGCATAAATATTTTTTTAATATTAACATTTTTATTGGTTTTATAGATTTTTTGAGCAATGCTCTCTGAAAGGGCATTACAAATGAAGAAAGACTTGTACCTATGCTTCATTGATTACGCGAAAGCATTCGACAAAATACGACACAAAGAATTGATGGAAATGATAGGAAACCTCGACATTTTCGGCAAAGATATAAGAATAATCAAGAATCTCTACTGGCAGCAAACGGCCTGCATACGGACAGGTAACGACCTCAGTAGATACACAAAGATAGAAAAAGGCGTAAGACAAGGTTGTGTCTTTTCACCGGATTTGTTCAACCTATACAGCGAGAATATTTTGAGGACCCTAGATGACACACCAGGATTTATTATTGGAGGCCACAACCTGAACAACATAAGATACGCGGACGATACAGTACTGATTGCGGACACGGAAAGGAAACTGCAAGATCTCATACAGAAAGTAGCAGTGGAGAGTGACAAGAAGGGACTACAAATAAACTTTAAGAAAACTGAGTGCATGGTCATCAGCAAAAGATACAACCCAAAATGCCAAATACAGGTGGGGGATAACAGAATCAAACAAGTCCAAGAATTTAAGTACCTAGGAAGTGTTCTAACAGGAGATGGAAAGTGCGACACGGAGATCCGAAGGCGAATTGGCATGGCAAAGGACGCGTTCCAGAAGATGAGCAAAATACTAACACACAGGAAGATCTCAATAGAAACGAAGAAAAGAGTGCTAGACTGCTACGTGATGTCAGTTCTTCAGTACGGCTGTGAATGCTGGACAATATCATCGAAAATGAGGACAAAACTGGAAGCGGCCGAAATGTGGTTCTACAGAAGGATGCTACGGATATCGTGGACTGAGCATGCAAGCAACGACGAAGTGTTAGAAAGAATGGCAACAAAAAGGAAATTGATGCTGAGCATCAGGAAGAGACAACTGAAGTTCCTGGGACATGCAATGAGGAAGGAAAGCCTGGAGAACCTGATACTGACTGGTCAGATAGAAGGAAGGAGAGACAGAGGAAGGCAGCGGATAACATATTTGCAGGGCCTGATCAGGTGGATGACGGAACGGGGGTTGCCAGGAGCAACAGGAGCAAACATACTAAGAGCCACAAGGGATAGGGAGACGTGGAGATCCATGATCGCCTACGTCCTGAAGGGACAGGGCACATAGAAGAAGAAGAAGAAGAAGACGGCTCGACAGTGTTCGTAATTATCATCGTCATCTGACATTTCACATTATTATAAAATAGTCGAGAAGAGCGAGAAAAAATTACGGAATGAACAAAATAACAAGTTTAAGTAGATTTTATAAAAGTCAGTTAGTGAAGTGCCATACGTGATACACGTTTTGGGTGATCATGTCGCGAGAGAGAAATGACGGACTGGGCAGAAGATTATCCCGCAGTAGGTTGCCATTGCTTTCTGCGTTTGACCAGTTGCCAGCCAAAGCTATAGAGAAACAATCTGTTCTGTTATTTAACCCATAAGTGGGGGGAAAAGATGGATCAATGCCTTTCCCAAGAGTATTAGCGTATAAGTGAATGCAAAGAATTCAACTGGAATTCAAACTCGGCTTTTCAATTTCTCGTTCCGAGCTAATATCCACTGCATCACTACGCAGATACACACACACACACACACACACACACACACACACACACACACATATATATATATATATATATATA
>JBBBDQ010001406.1:1615000-1687500 GCA_037127315.1 Ascarosepion bandense | reverse complement strand
CAAATAACATAATTGGTTTCTTATGCAGTAAAAATAGCGATGCAATTCAAATCTGATCAAAATAGGCTCTTCCCTGTATCCATCTCTCTTTCTTTGTCTTTTCTTCCCAATCTCATTCTGCTTAATATCAATGAATCTCAGAAGATTAGGAACTATACATGTTGCTAGTATCACAGTTTACGCTCTCGTCTCCAAAAACCAAGGGCTTACGGTCATATCGCGTTGAATACCCCGGTTCTCGTTCGATCACCGGAGCTGAGACTGGTCAGTACTTAGATGGGTGACCGCTTGGGAATACCAGGTGCTGTAAGCGTTTAGTGACGGATGTGCGTGCTTACGGCTATCTCACGTTGAATACACTGGTTCTCGCTTGATCAACGAAGTTAAGCAACGTTGAGCCTGGTCAGTACTTAGATGGGTGACCGCTGGGGAATACCAGGTGCTGTAAGCGTTTAGTGACGGATGTGCCTTGTGGTGCGGTGGATATCGGCTCGGAAAAAGAAATCGGTGAGCCGAGTTCGAATTTCAGTTGAATACTCTGCATTCACTTAAGCACTGGTACCCTTGGGAAAGGTATTAATGCGTCTCTTCCCTACAGTTATGGGTTAAATAACAGGGTAGAACTTGGGGACTCTGCCCTTAAAAACGTATCCTAATGAATCTTGATACTTGGAAAGAAAAAAGTATTACTAGCAATCAATAAATAAAAATTTAGTTGGCAATAAATGACCCGCCGAGGTTGATATGCCATAAAAACAAGCCAACCTACCAGCCAAAAACCAAGATAAGCAATTAGCCTCCTATTTGACGCTACTCAAACAGCTCAGTGAAGGAGGAACTGGTTTAAATATTCATCAGCTACAAAAAGGCTTTGAACGGATCGCCATCAGAAAACACCCTTTTTTCTACAGTCATAATCACTATACCTGATTCCCACCATCACCGGTCTCTACGTAAATCGTATTATTTCACCAAACTAGATTTCTTTCCTCATAAATCCATATTCTTTTATTGTTTTCTCGCACTATTAATACATTTCTTTATATTCGCGCACACTCAGTAAATCCTATCGTCTTAGTGGCTTTATTGCCTTTATACAGATGAAATATTTGTAAGAAATGACGAAAAATACCACACGTATGGACTCGAACCCGAAATACCAGCATTGTGAGAACTGAAAAGAAAATACGCGGCCATAGAAACTGTATTTGTCCTGCACACAATCAGTTAAGTGATACACGCTTTAGGTGATCATGTCTCGAAAGAGACATGACTGACTTGGCAAAAGTTTATCCCGCAGTAGGTTGCCATTGCTTTCTGCGGTTACCAGCTAAGGCTATAGAACCCAATCTGTTTTATTATTTAACCCATAACTGGAGGGAAGAGACGGATTAATACTTTTCTCAAGGGTATTTGTGCGTAGGTGAATGCAAGGAATTCAACTGGAATTCGAACTCGGCACCTTGATTTGTCGTTCCGAGTCGATATTCACTGCACCACAACGCACTTCCACGTCTTAAACTACCTTCCCCAAAATCTCTGCGTTCCTCCTATTCTATCGTTATTCTCTTGGCATTTGACGTGGGAAACGAAATAGCTTCGTTCTCCTAGTGAGGACCTTCAAAGTTCACATTCACTTGGTCGATTTGTCCTCTTTTTATTCATATTCCATTGGTAAGGTGGACTTGTCACATCGGCAGCCTCTTCTCTATAAACGTTAACTTGTGAAACAGATTCGTATAGAGATTCTTCCCGTTCACTACATTCTGAGTCTACTAGGGTAAAGTTTTATCCGTGCCTCATACACTCATGATATAAATTTGCTGCCCCTAATTAAAAAGATCTTTTTAAATTTCCTTTCTACGTTGTTGGGATCTGTCGAGTTGTATTGCATGTGCGCAATTTTTGAAAATGTAAAATTAGGTTTACAATGATAGGAATGCTTAGAGGTATGGATAAACAAACAAAGAATAAAAAAGTTGTCAATCAGTTAAGCACTCTATTGATATAGGTTTGGGCGATCATGTCTCCTACGATTCACTACGGACTAGGCAGAAGAGTATCCCATAGTTGTTTGCCATTTCTTTCTGCGGTAGACTGTTTGCCAAGGCTATAGAAATCAATCTGTCTTGCTATTCGACCCATAAACACAGAAAGAAGAAATGGATTAATACATTTCCCAGTGCTATTTGTGCGTAAGTGAATGCAAATGAAATTCATACACGGGTCTCCGATTTATAAATCTGAGTCGTTATCCATTATTCCACTGTATCTCCAATTCATCATGTCTAAATAATAACACATTTTATTTTTAGACATTTCAACTTGTTTTCTTTTATAAATATTATTTTATTTTTGAAAAGTGAATTTCAACGACTGACCATGTTACTGAATAAAAACCATCTACAGAAATGAATTAGTAAATGCATCAGGATCCATTTAAATCCATAAATATTAGGTTGTCCCAAAAGTTCGTAAACACTTGCAAAAAAATGAAATTTTACTCGTAAAACATCAAAAAATATTCCTCAAAATAAAGACCATCATTTTCCAAGACTTTCTGCCATCGATTGGCAAGCTTTCGGATCTGGTCAAAGTACCATTCAGACGGCTTCGAGTCAAATAATTCTTGACACGCTTCCTCGACTTCATCAAACGAGTCGAATCGACGGCCCTTCAGAAAGTGTTGCATTGAGCGGAAACGGTCGTAATGTGATGGAGCAAAGTCAGAACTGTAGGCCTGATGGGGCAGAACCTCAACGCCGTCCAGCTCTTCAAACTTGTTTTTGGTCTTCCTGGCGGTGTGTTGTTTGGCATTGTCCTGCTGCATCAAAGCGCGCTTTCGGTTGATCAGGTCCAGTTACTTTTGCTTTAACTTTTCGTAGACCCGCTCAAGTTGCTGACAGTAAAGTTCGGCACTGATTGCAGGACTATTCGGAACCAACTCAAAATGCACGATTCCTTCAAAGTTCCACCAAACGCACAACATGACTTTCTTGCCGAATCGATCTTGTTTTGGAACCGACGGTAACTCTTGCCCTTTCTGAACCCATCGCTTGTCTCGATTGTGCTGGAGCAGATAGACCCATAGAGATATCTTGGTCGGGTTCCCGTGCTACTAACCTGGAGGTCCTTGACAAAATCCAACGGAGAATCTGTAATGTAATCAATCCCGACTTGGCAGCTCAGTTACAGTCACTTTCTCACCGGCGCAAAGTGGCTTCCCTGTGTCTTTTCTACAAATATTTTCACGGCTTCTACTCCGATGAACTTAGTTCACTGGTGCCCCCTATATATGAATTTACTCGTACGAGTAGACTAGCAACTAGGTCCCGCACTTTTACAGTGAAACCAATAAAATGTAACTGCTACTTCTACTCTTCAGCTTCTTTTCTCGCACTTCTCACCCGTGGAATTTCCTTCCGTATACCTCCAAGAATTTAAATGTAAGGTCAAGAGTCATCCCCTATCTTTCTGACTCCCATGCTTTATCTCATGTTCTTTTCTTTTCACATTCGTTCACCACTCTCATCACTTCAGTATTCTGATCCTTCTCTTACCCACTTCCTGACACCCGCTATAACCTGAACCCTTTTCTCATAACTTTCCTCTTATGTAACCAATATGCACTAGTTGCTGTGAGGCCGTCTTTCTTTAATGATTAATACAAATAGTGAAGAAAGGGAATTTTAATAATTTGGTGCTTACCGGATATATTAATGGCTCGAGAAACAATGGAGAGCAGCACATCACATATCTAAAGAGTTTTTTGTAAATGAATAGTGGTACATTTTTAATTGAGATAACAGAAAGAAAACATTTGTTAAGAGCTATAAGCTACAGTAGACTGTGAAGGGACATGATCGCTAACGTTTTGAAGAGAAAGGGAAGGGAAATGTTGTTTATAAGGGAATTTCAATGAATGACCATGTTACAGTATAAAAAACATCTAAATAAAATAAATTAGTAAATAAGAATAAATTTAAGTCCATAAATATTTAATTAAAAAAAAAACCTGTCATCTTTTCACGTCAATTTAATCAGTTTAGATGTATCGTAAAGTCATCGTAAGTTATACTGTCCGTTTTTGTTTATTGTTCAAATGACATACGTCACATATTTGATTCATTGATGCCAGTGAAACACAACCTGTCCAAAGCGATGAACAAGTAGATCGATTTTCTATGTAATATCATTTCGATCCCCGGAGTTTATCCACTATGCTTTTATTCTTGTCAAGTTGTGGAAAGTTTCGCGGGTGTCACTGGGAGAAATCACTTTAGCATATAATGAATTAGATGAAGATAAAAATGTGGTGTTTTTGAACCTAACATTAGCAACAAATGACAAGGTGAACTTTTGAAGTGCTATTCGTTATCACCTTTGTCAAATTAAATTCGAAATTGGCGTTAGAATGAACGGACGCACAGCTTAGACAATGAAACGCTAATCAATATTTCAAGCGTATTTTCTTTCATCGCTTTGGACAGGTTGTGTTTCCCTGGCATCAATGAATCAAATATGTGACGTATGTCATTTGAACAATAAACAAAAACGGACAGTATAACTTACGATGACTTTACGGAACGTCAGCAATCCACGATACCTCTAAACTGATTAAATTGACGTGAAAAGATGACAGGTTTTTTTTAATTGAATATTTATGGACTTAAATTTATTCTTATTTAATAATTTATTTTATTTAGATGTTTTTTATACTGTAACATGGTCATTCATTGAAATTCCCTTTTCAAAAATAAAACATTTACGAAAGAAACAAGTTAACATGTCTAAACGTAAAATGTAATATTATTTAGACATGATGAATTGAAGATACGGTGGAATAATTGATAACGACCTAAATTTTGGAATCGGAGTGCTGAGTTCCAATTCCAGTTGAATTCGTTGCATTCACTTACGCTCAAATACCTCTGGGAAAGGTTTTAATCCTTCGCTTCTCCCTCCAGCTATAGGCTAAATAGCAGGAAAGTTTGGTATCCATAGACTTGGTAAGATACCACTCTATGACAGAAAGTAATAACAATATTGCACTGAAAGATTTTCTGTCCAGTCAATCATGTCTCTTTCTGCCCAAATATTTATCACGTATGGCACTTAACGGATGGACCCTTTGAAAAGGCATGAATCCGAATCTCACTTTTGCTGTTCTGACTAGGTTCTGTAATTTAGGATCGAAAGATAGGAAATTTGAATTCAAACAGGATAGGAAATTTGAATTCAGATCGGATTTCTTAACAAATGTGTATACATGCGGCTTGGAACCGCTTATGAATCCAAATTCCTATTAAAATTCATATAATGGATTTGAACATATAGCTTAATACTTATAGCCTTGGGTCGTAACTGTGCTAGGAAATAAACTTTTAATTTAAAACCTCCAATACGTGTTAAAGAATAGGGCATACTGGATAAGCCTTGATTGATAAACAGTCTAGAAGAAAAAAAAACTATGCGTTCAAAAACCGTATGTATCCCTGCCGATGAACATACTAAGCAGCTAATGAACGGACCATCGAATTTACGATGACACCATGATAGGATCATGGCATCGAATTTGCAGCTATGACAACTGCAGATATCATGGAATAAAATCATTTTCTTTTCCATGAAAGAATTAAGCAGTAATGTCTTCTCTTGTGTCCACGAATCTCTAAATTAGATATTATACTGGAATACAACCAGTGAAGGTTCCATATAGGTAGGTAACAAAAATTCTCTTGAAATTTTAATTTATTTATTCCATTTTCTAAAACGACTGACAGGCGAGACTGGAGAGAAAGAAAGCTTTTTTTAAAAAAACGATGTTAATTTCTATAGAAATGATTTCTATAAAATACATTATTTCCTATAAAATATAGGGTGTGTCTATAAATGTCATGTTCACTTTTCAAAAAATATAACTTTATTTGTATTGGCGAAAGAAATAATTCGTACAGCGGATTAGAAAGGAATAAATCTATATTTTGTAAGGTTTTATTTCAATTTTAAGTTTCCACATATCTTCCATCATTAGCAATACAAAGGGGAATACGATTTTGCAGCTCCCTGAAAATATTTCCTATCTGGTTTACGGTAATGCCTGAAATCACATTAGTTATTTTAGCTTTCAAATCTTCTAATGAACTAGGTTTGGTTGCATACACAATTGTTTTCACATGTCAGTTTAAGCCACGAGTCAAATTGATTTTGAAAAATAAATTTAAAAAAATTACCTATCTAAAAATTGTTGCAAATTTTGTGGTATAAAGAATTATTCAATAACTATACTTAAAACAAGGTACATTAAACTTTATAACAATTTTTACAGATTATTTCTATCACAAATACAAATAAAGTTATAATTCTTTCACGTGCACACGAACATTTTGGTCATTCAGTATATGAATTTCTATAGAATTCATGTAAGTCTATGCCATTTTTTGCAAATTTTGTGGTATAAAGAATTATTCAATAACTATACTTAAAACAAGGTACATTAAACTTTATAACAATTTTTACAGATTATTTCTATCACAAATGCAAATAAAGTTATAATTCTTTCACGTGCACACGAACATTTTGGTCATTCAGTATATGAATTTCTATAGAATTCATGTAAGTCTATGCCATTTTTTTCTTCAAAATATTTTTTCTGAAAGAGATCTAAAAACTCAACAATAAACCATCTCACGAAATGTCGACTTGTTCAAATTATACAATTGAGCATTTTGCATTATCTGTTAAGCTACGAGATATCAGTCAGTTAGTTAAGTGCAATACGTGATACACGCTTGGGCGATCATGTCTCAAAAGAGACATGACTGACTGGGCAGAATATTATCCTGCAGTAGGTTGCCATTGCTTCCTGCGGTAGACTGGTTGCCGACCAAGGCTATAGAACCCAATTTGTCCTGCTATTTAACCCATAACTGGAAGGAAGAGACGGATTCCCAAGGGTATTTGCGCGTAAGTGAATACAATGGATTCAAGTGGAATTCGAACTCGGTTCCCCGGTTTCTCGTTCCGAGCCGATATCCACTGTACCACAACGCACTTGCTACGAGATATAAGAGAAACAAATATATACATGTATGACAACATGTGAAAACGGAAAGGATAATCTAAAAAGTTATCTAATTAATATAAATTATCAATTAGATAAAAATAGCGAGCTCAATGGATATCATCCAAAGCAAACATATTAAGAAAAATGCAACACATAATTAAACGGTTATAAATCCACATTGTTTTCGTTCGACAATCCTACGAAGAATGTACAAAATATAGATGCCCATATAATCTGCAATTTTTGCGGAATAATTCCCACCCATACGTACATCAACATTGTCACAATTACTTTTAATCCAAGTTGAACTGTTATTGGATAATACCGATATTGTAGAGGCTAAGATCATTTTACAATCTTCTTCAATATTAGCTACATACTAGCAGCATAGCCTGGCGTTGCTCGGGTGTAATGAAAGCTTTAAAACTAATCCATGGTTCTGAAGCTCAGACACTTTGAACGTTGGCACGAAAGACTAAAAAGCGATAGTTGTTTCCAGTTAAAGCAAAACCGTAGACTGAAAGAAAAATGAATGGATGTAAATCAAATTTTGATTTCCTGGTATCGATATCAAATAAATTTTTTCCGTCGGAAATTAAATTTTGAAGACTAAATAAGTCTTCTGAGTAAATGGCACCATGGCTGAGACTAAGAACTACAATTATACCTACTTAGAGCCAAACCCAAAGCAAAAACTAAAATAAAAGGGCTGAAAGAAATATAGACATACAGGCAGATAAACAGACACACACAAAAACATCTTGCCTTATATATATAACGATATATATATATATATATATATATATATATATTATCGATTCTCTACACTATTGTAAGGACTGCAACCTTGAAACTTCTGAATATCTTTTCTTATGTCTTTGTCTATGAGTGTACCGGATTTGATTAAAATTAGACCACTCCTTCTATAACCCGAGTTTTTCGATTATCGATTTTCGATATTTATCGGGGGTATCTCGATACAAAACCTAGCTAAGAACACTCGCAGACGCTTATAATACAACTGTGTAAATTTTCAAGAAAATCTGTTCAGCCGTTTCGGAGTCTATAGGTAACGGACACACTCACACACAGACAAAGACACGTACACATACACACACAGTGACAAAGTTCCATTTATAAATAAGTTTAGATATTATTTTTAAATACTTTTGAAAATATTTAATTTTTTAAATTTATTTTTAAATCCAAATACTGCTATATATTAATAACACCTTGTACTCTCACTAATTCGCCTGGTCCTGAAATAGCCGAAAAAACAAAAAAAAAAAAAAACAAAACAAAAAAACTCTAGAGCAGAATGCTTTCACCACCGTATTTAACTGCAGGTTATCTTTGGGTTTGTGAGCATTTTTGACTGTCCTTCATACGGAATGGGTGTTCATGTGACGAAACAATTCTAGTTTGCTTACATCTGACCATAAAACATAGTTGTAATAATTGCTCCCATGTTACATATGGCGTATAGCTAATCAGCGTTTTAGGTGCTTCGCCTTAAGCAATGGCGTCCTACAAGCTCAAATTCCTGCTCGATGTATACATCGGGTGACTCTCTTTGTCGATACATTGAACCCAAACTTTAAATCATTGACAAAATTCTTTGTCTTCAAGTGAGCATTCTTCGAGATATCTCTAACAACATATATTTCTATTCTCTTAGCAATTAACCATTTCTGCTAGTCTCCAATTTATTCTAGAGACAATGAGTTTCATTACACTTCTTGATAATGCTACTATTTACAGATCTGGGAATATTCAAAAGCTTGGAAAATGTTGGATGTCAGTCACCTTCTTTGTACGCATCAACTATCTTCATTCGGAGCTCCCTGTCAAGTGCAGCTTCTTCACCATCGTTCCAGCATTAATGAGTTATCGCAGAAGGTTGAGCTCACATATTATCTTCCTTACGACATGTGAGAATATTATAGAATTAAGTCAGTACTTTTGCATTTTTATGAAGAGTTGTTCGTTGGTTGTTTGATTTTATGAGAAATCAACCTCGTCGGGTCATTTATTGCCAACTAAACTTTATTTATTTATTGCTGGTTATGCCTTTTTCTTTCAACAATTTTTTGTTGTTTTTATATAAGTTTTGTGTCTAGTAATACATTTTTCTTTTCGAGTATCAAGATTCATTGGGATTTGTTTTTAAGAGCAGGGTCCCCAAGTCCTACCCTTTGTTATTTAACGCATAACTGGAGGGAAGGGACGGATTAATACCTTTTCCCAAGGGTACCAGTGCTTAAGTGAATGCAGGGTATTCAACTGGAATTCGAACTCGGTTCATTGATTTCTTTTTCCGAGCCGATATCCACTGCACCACAACGCACATCCGTCACTAAACGCTTACAGCACCTGATATTCCCAAGCGGTCACCCAACTAAGTACTGACCAGGCTCAACGTTGCTTAACTTCGTTGATCGAGCGAGAACCGGTGTATTCAACGTGATAGGCCGTAAGCCTGCATTTTTAAAGGGAGTTTTTTTTTTAATCAATTAAAAAAAAAAAAAAAAATCGATTACGATTATCGCAGAGCATTATTATTTGATATTTCCATAAGGGGTGTAATTTTGCATTACACTAATTTTTTGAAAAATCTGTAAAAGTTCTGTCAGGAAGTATACAAGTCGATACCTGATTAGTATCGGGTGGGTCACCGTGGAGAGTGGGTCAGTCAGTTAAGTGCCATGCGCGATACACGCTTGGGCGATCATGTCTCGAAAGAGACATGACTGACTGGTTAGAAGATTATCCCGCAGTAGGTTGCCATTGCTTTCTGCGAACGACTGGTTGCCAGCCAAGACTATAAAACCCAGTTTGCCCTATTATTTGACCTATAGCTGAATTGAGAAGAGATGGATTATATTACATTATTATATTAAATATTATTAGTGGGGGATCAGTTTAGTACTTCATAAGAATAGAAAACCGATCCCCCACTTTATGCCCAGTTAAAATTTTAATTATGTTTCCAACTATAATATTCAATCAGTTAAGTGCCATACGTGATACACGCTTTGGGCGATCATATCTAGAAAGCGACACCTCTTATTATGACTGGGAAGATTATCCCGCAGTAGGTTGCCATTGCTTTCTGCGGTAGACTCGTTGCCGACCAAGGCTATAGAACCCAATCTGGCCTATTATATAACACATAACTGGAGGTAAGAGACGGATTAATACCTTTCCCAAGTGTATTTGCGCGTAATTGAAAGAGAGTGGGTATGATGTTGAAAAACTTGAAACTCTTAAAGAATCTTGGTTAGAAACATCAATGATGATGAGTACTAAAGCATCCAATCGATGTATTTTAAGAATATATATGAATATAATAGACTAAATCTTCGAAACTATTTTAAATTATTCAAACCTAAATACGTAATCAAAAAGCCGTTCTATTTTTCATATTTCCGCTGGGGTTTGATATGAATTTTTTTTATCTGATGTCTCTCTTCCCAATGTAGACGATCATGGCTCTCTACATCATCTGTCCTTTGTAGCTCATTATAAGTTCTGCATTTTTGTTATTTTTCTAAACTCTATTCATGCCCACAAAGTATGTTACACGCTACTTCTTAATGTTACACTTACCCACACATTCCCCCTTGTGTTTCAGACTTTCTAAGCCTTCCTTCCTGGTTACTTGTACCGTAAATTTAAATTGCCTTTTCTTGATGTTAAGTATAATTTTTCTTTTTTCTATTTTCTCCAAAACCTTGTTATTGCTTACATGTTCGATCCATGGTATTCACAGCATCTTTCTGTAGAACCACATTTCTGTTACTTTAAGTCTCATTTTGTCCAGCATTCGCTGCCATATAGGAGGATAGAAGGTACTGACACTGATGCGCAGGGACTACATAAGAGAATTGAAGTTTTAGGCAGGAGGAGAGTGAAGAGAAAAACGAACCGGTTACAGCAGGTGTCAGAGAAAGGGCAAGAGGAGGATGTGAACAAAGGTGTGAAGACAGTTACGAAGGTGGAGAGAAAGGAAAAGAACAAGATACAGGGGGTGATGTAGAAAAATATAGAGGAAGACGAAGCAGCTACAGGGTGAGAAAGAGAAAGGGCAAGAGAAGGATGTGAACACAGGAGTGATGACAGGGAAAGAACAAGATGCAGGGGTTGATGTAGAAAGAGCTGGATTAGAGATGGGAATTGACATTGCATTTAAATTTCTGGAGGTTGTAGCCGCCAGGAAAGCAAGTATAAGGAAGGGAGTTCCACAGGCGGGAAGTGCGAGAAAACAACCGTAGAGTAGAATAGTCGCCTGCATTTGGTTGATTTAATTGTAAAAGTGTGGAACCTTGTTGCCAGCCTGGTTGCAAGGGTAATTTTTTTTTTTTAACCGGGCACCAGTGGTCTAAGTTCTTTGTAAAGGTTCAGTACTCTTTTTTTTTTGTTTCCATTGAAACATTTCTCTCGCTTGGTAGATATTAGAATGCATCTTTTGCCATCCCAATATATTTTAGAATTTCAGTATTGCATTGGATATCGGCTCGGAACGAGAAGTCAGGGAGCCGAGTTCGAATTCCAGTTGAATTCCTTTCATTCACTTACGCACAAATACCCTTGCAAAAGGTATTAACCGCCTCTTTTCTCCAGTTATGGGCTAAATAACAGGACAGATTGGTAGTCTACCGCAGAAAGTAATGGCAACCTATTGCCAGATAATATTTTGCCCAGTTAGCCATGTCTCTTTCGAAACATTATCGTCCAAGCGTGTATCACGCATGACACTTAAATGACTGACTGAATATAATAGTAAGAAACATAATTAAAATTTGTATTTGGTATAAAGTGGGGGATCGGTTTTCTATTGTTATAAAGTAATAAACTGATCCCCCTCTATTTATACTTAATACAATAATATAATCCATCTCTTCTAACTTAAGCTATAAGTCAAAGAACAGGGCAGATTGGGTTTTATAGCCTTGGCTGGCAACCAGTCTCTCCGCAGAAAGTAATGGCATCCTACTGTGGGAAAATCTTTTGCCCAGTCAGACATGTCTGTTTGGAGACATGATCGCTCATGTGTGTATCACGAATGGCACTTAACAGACTGACTGAATATAACAGGTGGAATCATATTTAAAATGTGTAATCGACATAAAGTGGGGTTCGGTTTTCTATTGTTACAAAGTAATAAACTGCCCCCCCACTAATTATACTTGATATAATAATATGATCCATCTCTTTTAACTTCAGCTATAGGTCAAAGAAAAGGGTAAATTGTGTTCTATAGCCTTGGCTGCTAACAAGTCTACCGCAAAAAGCAATGGCAACCTAGTGCGGGATAATCTTCTGCCCAGTCTGTCATGTCTCTTTCGAGACATGATCGCCCAAAGCGTGTATCACGTATGGCACTTAACTGACTTTCCGTCCTCTGTTAGAGTATGTCTAGATATTTAATTTTTTGTTTTCCTTGATTTTAGTATCACCGATCTGTAATTTGAATTTCGGGCTCCTATTTTTATCAGGGCCATGCATTTATTTCTCTTGTATTTTATGCTTAGTCCCTTCATCTCGCTTTCTTCTTTTTTTTTTTTTTTTTTTTTGTGCTACATCTTCTTGGGGGCTTCTAGTTTTCTTTCCCCGTCTGATATCAGCATTGTGTCATCGCCGTATTTTAAACTAATGAGATTGTGACCGCACATAATGAATCCAAGAAGAACTTCTAATTGGCTTACAATTACGTCGCCGTCTGCTTATGTGCGTTGTGATGCAGTGGATATCGGCTCGGAACGAGAAATCGGGGAGCCGAGTTCGAATTCCAGTTGAATTCCTTACATTCACTTACGCACAAATACCCTTGGGAAACGTATTAATCCGTCTATTCCCTCCAGTTATGGGTTAAATAATAGGACAGATTGGGTTCTATAGCTTTGGCTGACAACCTGTCTAACGCAGAAAGTAATGGCAACCTACTGCGGGATAATCTTCTGCCCAGTCAGTCAGGTCTCATTCGAGACATGATCGCCCAAAGAGTGTATTACGTCTGGCACTTAACTGACTGTCTGAATATAATACTTAGAGATATAATGAAAATTCGACTAGGTATAAAGTGTGGGATCAGTTTTCCATATTTATGAAGTAATAAACTGATCCCCCACTAATTATACTTCATATAATAATGTAATATATTCTATCACATCTCACTCCAGCTATGAGTTAAATGTCAGGACAGTTTGGGTTCTATAGCCTTGGCTGGCAACTAGTCTACTGCAGAAAGTTATGGCAAACTAGTGCGGGATAATCTTCTGCCCAGTCAGTCATGTCTCTTTCGAGACATGATCGCCCAAGCGTGTATCACGTATGGCACTTAACTGACTGACTGAATATAATAGTTGGAAATATAATTAAAATTTGTACTGGGCATAAAGTGGGGGATCAGTTTTCTATTGTTAAGAAGTAATAAATTGATCCTCCACTAATATTTAATATAATAATGTAATATAATCTATCTCTTCTCTAACCAGGATAGATTGGGTTCTATAGCCTTGGTTGGCAACCAGTCTATCGCAGAAAGGAATGGCAACCTACTGCGGGATAATCTTCTGCCCAGTCAGTCATGTCTCTTTCGAGACATGATCGCCCAAGCGTGTATCACGTATGGCACTTAACTGACTGATACGTTGAATAGGTCCGGTAAGAAGACACACACTTTTCTTACAATTATTTCTATTTTTTATGTGCCGATTTCTAGATGCCCTGCTGTTAAAGATGCTTTTTTTTTAAAATACGGGTGTTTATAAATAAAATAAAAT
This sequence comes from Ascarosepion bandense, assembly GCA_037127315.1. Classification (NCBI taxonomy): domain Eukaryota; kingdom Metazoa; phylum Mollusca; class Cephalopoda; order Sepiida; family Sepiidae; genus Ascarosepion; species Ascarosepion bandense. The sequence continues at coordinate 1,673,649 of JBBBDQ010001406.1, read as the reverse complement.
GAAATAAAATCGGGGGTCATAGTTGGATTACGAACTCGGTTAATATTTGCAAGTAATACTATGTTAAAATAAAGACATTTTTAGTCATAACATTATTCGGATTATTGTCCTCATCTTTGTTGCCATTTGTGATTTGACACAGAGAGTTGTGAGTTCAATACCAGGCTACAGTAGTGGTGAGCAAGTAACTTACAGAGTTAGAGGGAGATAAAACATAATTACCAGAAGAGGCACTACTACGCAAGGAATGAATTTCACATACACTAGTGATTGTTCAAAATTTCAAGCAACTGAAGAAGGCCGGGGCGTATAACCGCCGAAACGTCGTACAAATGGCAACAAAGATGAGGACAATAGTCTGAATAATATAAATGCTGTAAATACTACCTCATCACAGAAATATAGACAAATAGAATGATCTATTATAAAACTTCGTACAAATGCCAACAAATATAAGGACAATAATCCGAATATTGTAAATTTTTTTTTAATCATTTCACCCCAAGCAAGGCATTCCACTGCCACTATTGCGCATGGGGCTACATAGGGGAAGATTAGGAGGAGGAGTATTTAGGTGTAGGAAATGTTAGAAGGAAGATGATAGATGGGTAAGGATACCGAGGATGAGGCTTGGGTAGATGGGAAGAGTGTTTGAAAGAATGGGAGCGAGTTAGTGTGTTAGGAGGTGTCTACTGACCTGACATTTAAACTCCTTGTAGCCGTCGGGGAAGTAATCATGTGGAAGGAAATTCCACAGTCGGGAAGTGCGAGAAAATAAACTGTTGGAGTAGAAGTTGCGGTTGCATTTTATCTATTTCACTGTAAAAGGGTGGGATCTAGTTGCTAATCTAGTTTCTCGTGAAAATTCGTATCTAGGGGGTAGCAGTGATCTAAGTTCATTGGAGCAGCAGTTGTGGAAGTATTTATAGAAGAGACACAGGGAAGCCACGTCGCGCCGGTGAGAAAGAGACTGCAGGCGGTCTGCCAAGTTGGTATCGATCACATTACAGACCCTCCGCTGTACCTTGTCGAGAAGCCCGAGGAGAATCGCAGGAGCACCCGACCAGATATGGCCGCAGTATTCAATGCACGGGTGGATGGTAGATTTATAAATGTACAAGATAGATTCAGACGGAAAAAACTTCCGGCTCCTGCACAGAGAGCCGACTTTCACAGCAGCGGATTTAGCAATGGATTCGATATAGTCATTCCATTTGAGGTCCGCTGTAAGTCTGAGACCAAGGAGGCGTAAATACTACAGCTCAGGAATATAGACAAATATTAAAGACATTCATATTTATGATATCGATATAAACGCCATGCGTGTGTACTTGTGTGTGTGTGTGTGTGTGTGTGTGTGTGTGTGTGTGTGTGTGTGTGTGTGTGCTCGCAGGCGTGCGCGCATGCTTGTGTAAATAAGAATGCTAGGTTGCAACATTCTGCTTTTCTAAATAATAGTCTCCCCTGCCAATTTGACGCATGCAGTAAAGCAGACCTAGCTGCCAAAACGCAGAACTTGTAGCAACTGATCCTCTATCATTCGACTGAAATCTTCCAACGACGTCTTTCGAATGCCTAAAAGTCTCCAAAACACTGTAGGCCTAGGGAGATATATCCACGTCCACATAGAGGGAGCATCTCTTTATTTTACTGGGGAATTAGTAGCCGTCCTTTACAAGAGAATCCGCCATTATTATTACAAACTTTATCTTAAGAAAGACTGTGCGTGTTTGAGTCAGTGTGATTATGTTTTTTTTAAAAATTTTCTTACACATTGAAATTCTCACAACTTAAATGGGAATTTCGACTACAGATAAAACGTGTCTCGCAAACGAATCTATCTTATATTCATTTTTTTTTTTTTAGAATATCACATTTTTATTAAAAGCGTGCGGCTGGGAGTTTGTTAAGAGAGACCATTCTGACAGCGTAAGATATGAATGACCTATTTAAGAAAAGCACCTCTCTTACTGAATGTTTCACAAATCGGTATCTGTTAGTATCATTTTCGTAAATGTATACAACAGTTATTGTTTCAGGTTTTATATTTTTTTTTTTTTTTTTTTTTTTTTTTTTTAATCATATCACCCCGAGCAAGGCAGTAACGCCACTGATGCGCAGGGGGCTACGTAAGGGTAAAAAGAATGGAAAAGAGAAAGCCGAAAACCGCATCCTAAACAGGAAACAAGGGATGAGCCTCTTCACCTGTTCAATAGATGTGGGTGGAGTGTGAACCGGGCGATAGTTTAGTCTATCTACTCCAATTGAAAAAAATAAAATAAAATAATAAAGGAAAAGAGTGAAAAGATTGGAAAAGAGAAAACCGGAAACCGCATCCTAAACAGGAAACAAGGGATGAGCCTCTTCACCTGTTCAATAGATGTGGGTGGAGTGTGAACCGGGCGATAGTTTAGTCTATCTACTCCAATTGAAAAAAAGAAAATAAAATAATAAAGGAAAAGAGTGAAAAGATTGGAAAAGAGAAAACCGGAAACCGCATCCTAAACAGGAAACAAGGGATGAGCCTCTTCACCTGTTCAATAGATGTGGGTGGAGTGTGAACCGGGCGATAGTTTAATCTATCTACTCCAATTAGTTTAATCTATCTACTCGGGAACCCCTTCCTAAAATAGAAACAAGGCGATCAACTCTACTCCTGTCCAAAAGAAGGGGGTGGAGTGTGAGACCTGGCGATAGAAGGTACTATCTACTCCAATTAAAAAAAAGAATAAATATGTGACTGAAGTTAATTAAGTTTTAACTTAGTATAAGTCAAACCTAAATTTCATAATTAAGAACAATTTACACAAAAATTAGGCAGAAAAGATAAGAACCGAAAAAGAATAAAATAAAATAAAAAATACAAGTAAAAATAAGTAAATAAATAATTCAAAAAATAATAAAAAATAAGATCACACTGGCTAAACTCACCAAGTTGCAGGCTTGCTGACAGAAAAAAGTTAAGAAAATTTCAAAAATTATCTTCATTCTGTTTCTTCTATACAGTTCTGGAGAGATTAAGTTACCTTAAGCAAGCAGTAACAGACAGTAGTGTGATGGAGGGGGGGAATCACCTCCAAGCCATGTGTCCAGTTAGCAAGGGAATGACAGAGAACAATAAAAAAAAAACATGGCCGGTCTTAGAATTCCTACATATAACCAAAACCCTAATATACCAAACCTAAATTTCATAATTAAGAACAATTTACACAAAAATTAGGCAGAAAAGATAAGAACCGAAAAAGAATAAAATAAAATAAAAAATACAAGTAAAAATAAGTAAATAAATAATTCAAAAAATAATAAAAAATAAGATCACACTGGCTAAACTCACCAAGTTGCAGGCTTGCTGACAGAAAAAAGTTAAGAAAATTTCAAAAATTATCTTCATTCTGTTTCTTCTATACAGTTCTGGAGAGATTAAGTTACCTTAAGCAAGCAGTAACAGACAGTAGTGTGATGGAGGGGGGAATCACCTCCAAGCCATGTGTCCAGTTAGCAAGGGAATGACAGAGAACAATAAAAAAAAAACATGGCCGGTCTTAGAATTCCTACATATAACCAAAACCCTAATATACCAAACCTAAATTTCATAATTAAGAACAATTTACACAAAAATTAGGCAGAAAAGATAAGAACCGAAAAAGAATAAAATAAAATAAAAAATACAAGTAAAAATAAGTAAATAAATAATTCAAAAAATAATAAAAAATAAGATCACACTGGCTAAACTCACCAAGTTGCAGGCTTGCTGACAGAAAAAAGTTAAGAAAATTTCAAAAATTATCTTCATTCTGTTTCTTCTATACAGTTCTGGAGAGATTAAGTTACCTTAAGCAAGCAGTAACAGACAGTAGTGTGATGGAGGGGGGAATCACCTCCAAGAATAAAAATTCCTTGGTTCCTCACACCATTAGTAAAGATACAAGCAGCTAGACTAGGTATATAGATGTATACGAACAAACTAAGATAGATAGATAGATAGATAGATAGATAGATAGATAGATAGATAGATACGAGCAGATTGAAATACTGGCGTATGATACATCATATGCTAAGAGTCTGACACCTTCTACCGAGCGCCCAGAGCTCAGAGGTAAAATCGCCGACTGACGCCAATTCGGGTGGGTTTCAATCCTGTGTTAAAAGCAATCGGTTATCTAACCGTATTGATGAGGTGTGATACAGTAAAACAGATCTGTCAGCGGATATATATATATATATATATATATATATATATATATATATATATATGTACAAAAAATCTAGAGTGAGCCAAAACCTACCGCGGTTTCACACTACGGATCGTCAGGGCAACTTTGCCCTGACGATCCGTAGTGTGAAACCGCGGTAGGTTTTGGCTCACTCTAGATTTTTGTGTGTCTTTGCTCTACTTTTGTATATTTTCTTTTGTACTTTGTATCGAGCACTTTTTCTTGTGTTTGGTTCCGTTTGGGGTTTTTCTTTACTGCGGAGTATTGAATGTTTTGTTCTTGTTCCGCGGTTTTCTTTTTTTTCTCCCCATTTATCCGACGTCTTAGTGCACCGGATTGTAACGGATTTAGGTTCTGTTTGTTAATGGTTTTTTTGGAGGTTTATTTTAGTATAAATTTACGGCCTACATACTTACAGAGTCTATTTAGTTATTATTATTATTATTATTATTATTATATATATATATATATATATATATATATATATATATATATATATATATATATATATGATTGTTTAATACTTAGTTTTCGGTCCTAATAGGGTTAGACCAGTACACATTTGTATTAAAATATATTCTGTACAATTATATTGTAGAACTTTTGAATATCTTTCATATTTAAACGAGTTATTCCGCTGCTATTATTAAAAATCGCCCGAAGACACCATTCATGGTAGAAACCAAGGTAGCGAAATAACTCGCTTTAAAATGAAATATATATATATATATATATATATATATATATAGAGAGAGAGAGAGAGAGAGAGAGATAAACAAAGATAGAGAGAGGGAGAGATAGATATGAATAGACTAATTTAGATAGATTGATGAGTACAAATTGAGGGAGATAGATAGAGTGAGAGATATAGATAGATAAGAATAAATTGATATATATATATATATATAGAGAGAGAGAGAGAGAGATTGGTAGGTAGGTCAGCAGATAGATAGATAGATAGATAGATAGATAGATAGATAGATATAAACGGACTAATTCAGATAGATAGATAAGAGCAAATTGATATATATATATATATATATACATATATATGTATGTGTGTATATATATATATATATATATATTAGTCATCCATATATATATATATATATATATATATATATATTAGTAATCCACAGACAAGCCTGTTTAACTGCATGACAGCTCATAGGTAGAGATAGATAGATAGATAGAAACGGACTAATTCAGATAGATAGATAAGAACAAATTTATATATATATATATATATATATATATATATATATATGTGTGTGTGTGTGTGTGTGTGTGTGTGTGTATATATATATATATATATATATTAGTCATCCATATATATATATTAGTCATCCACAGACAAGCCTGTTTCGCTGTATGACAGCTCATAGATAGATAGATAGATAGATAGATACGAGCAGATTGCGATAGAGGCATGCAGCTGAGATATAATCCAGTAAGAACTCGAATTTCCATATCATCAATCAAATGTAAATGTTGGGATCCCATTTATCATTCAAATATTACGGAGTATATTTCCCAGTTTGGGATTTGTCGCCTGGTTGTTCTGTTTTTATAGTTTGTTGCTTAAAAAAGCCTTTCACTTTTTCTATTTCTTGGTATCTGGATTTTCTTTTCTTTCAGCGATCTATCAAAACACGTTCGAAGCTTAACGCTTGATCATATCTCTTACGTAAGTAGCAGTTTTTTTCTTTAGGCACAGTCATACTATAAAAAGAAAATTTCTAGGCATAAGGACAAAAAAATAAAAGCAATTAGAAAAAACATAGTACTCTATGTTTTTCTATATATTGTATGTTTATCCCAGCACATCTTAATGAGTAGATGGTATAACACTGGTTAAATTAAAATAGAAAAAAAAAGAAAAAAAAGAATGAAAGAAAAACTTTAAACAAATAAATGTGGTTCTACAGAAATTTAAATACCTGGAAAATGTTCTAACAAAAGACGGTAAGTGCGACACAGAGATCCGAAGGCGAATTGACGTGGCGATGGACGCGTTCCAGAAGCTGAGTAAAGTACTAAGACACAGGAAACTTTCACTAGAAACAAAGAGAGTATTGGATTGCTATGTGATGTCAGTTCTTCTATATGGCAGTGAATGCTGGACAATATCATCAAAGATGAAGGAAAAACTTGAAACAACTGAAAATTGATTCTACAGAAGCATACTAGATATTAAGTGGGGGATTAGCTCAATATTACCATCAATATATAAATTGACTCCTCATTTTGTGGTCACAGCAGTTTCTATACATTTATATTACTGAGATCCAAAAGCACAAAGATGCATTCGAGAAGCTGAGTAAAGTACTAAGTCACAGGAAAATTTTACTAGAAACAAAGACAGTACTCGATTTCTATGTGATGTCAGTTCTTCAGTATGGTAGTTAATACTGGACAATATCATCGAAGATGAAAAGAAAACTTGAAGCAGCTGAAATGTGGTTCTACAGAAGGATGCTGCCAATATCATGGATCGAGCATGTGAGCAATGATGAAGTTTAGGAAAGAATGGAAACGAAAAGGAAATTAATACTGAGCATCAGGAAAAGACAGCTAACGTTCTTAGGACATGCAATGAGGAAGGAGGGCTTAGAGAACCTGATACTAACAGGCCAAATAAAGGGAAAAAGAGACAGGGGAAAGCAGAGGTTAACATATTTGAAGGACCTGATCAGGTGGATGACGAAACGAGGGTGTAACAGGAGAAAGCGAGATAAGAGCCACCAGAGATAGGGAGATGTGGAAACCATGATCGCCTACGTCCTGAAATGTCAAGGCACATAGAAGAAGAAGAAGAAGAAGACCGAAACACCAAACATTTTTTAGCTTATTTGAAGGCGCTGATTCTGAAATTACCTCAGTTTTTTTTTTTGTTAGCTACCGTTTTGGTGTACAGAAAAGTAAAAATAATTTTAGTTTGTCAACTGTGTATATGATTTTGGCTAATGGCAATACTTCTAAAACTAAAATCGTAGAAACCTCTCAACTTGTATTTAAAGCAGCAAATATTGGTCAGCTTATTGCGAAAGTGTTTTCATCAATTTTTTAAATAAATATTCGTGAACATAAGAATTACGCTGAATATTATCTCTTTGTTGATTATCATGTTCAATATTATTTAAGTCTCTTTTGATACGCCAGCGTAACTAGCCATAATTCGTTTGTTCAACCGTCTCTGGTAGGTCTCTTCGTTTGTTCTGATATCCTGATGGAATTTTTCTCATTATTTAGCACTTACATCTCCGTAATTATGTGGAAAATATCTAAATGACTATGTAAAATATAAGGCTTAATATTTATATTAGAGTATTCCTGATAAAGTTTATTAGTTAAGTTGAATTTTGTGGATAAATTCAAAATGTTTTTTTGACTAGAAATATATTTCTTATTATGAAATTTTGGATATTTATACTTCCGCATCTTTTAATTTGTAATCATTGATCGGCCACCATTTTTGAGTAAAAGTCGAGATAGAAATCTTTACGAATAAATGTCAATAGTGTATTGTTTATATAATTCAATTTCCGTAACCACTTTTTTCATACTGTTTTGAAGCACCAATTTTTAATCGGTAATGATGTGTTCCAGTCAAATTGATAAGGATGGGTAATTATTTGATTTTGTGGACCAATGCAACAATTCCAATAATTAAATATCAATTTGAATTCACTTCCCACTGCCTGTCCGTCACAATCCATTGGCGCTTGCAAATGTCTTGGCGGTTTGGAATTCGAAATTCGTGGTACATTAGGTTCGTTTGAATGTCACACATCTTGGAGCGTAAAGATTGGAAATTACGCAGCTCTTCATCCCTGCGGAGCCTTGGGGTAGGATCAGGCTTAATCTGATTTATCTGGTATCGTCGAAGAAGAGTAGCGGTTTCAATCTTCAATCAGTACCTAATAAAATATTCGATACTCGTAGTAAGTAACCCGCGTTACACGAAATGAGAAGAGTCTACTTTTAATTTTTGTATGCGACCCACATCTGCCGACACAAATTAAGGGCGTTAACCCTTGTATTTTATGAAAACTTATTCTCCTTGTAAAATTTAATGTGTTGAACTTTAACAAAAAAAAGTAAATAAATAAAATACATGGAAAAAATAAATTAAAACAAAAAATAAACTGAAGTCAAAGCTCAGTTTTCTTTTCTTTATTCTGTAAAACAATAAATTTGCAAGGAGTGTATAAGTTTTGAAACTAATTAGAATGGTAAATATGGAAGTGTATGTTAATAGAAATCAATGAGAATACACACACGGATACACGCACACACTGACACACATCTTTAGTTTTATTTATATAGATTAGAGAATACCTAACACGTATACGTGTAACATCAGCCATTATTTTTGAAGTATGACAAGTTTCACTGAACTTTGACCTTCTCTAAACCAGTGTTTGGTTTGAGATTCTGTAACACTAAAAGCTACTGCGGGAGTAATCACCAAAATGGGTGTTGGGAATAATAATATATCAACAAATACAAGACTCGCATGCTGCGTGAAGCAAACATTCTGATAGTGAATTGCTAGTCAGTATAATCACTCCGTAAATGTTTTGCCTAACCACATAGGCAAAATGCTACACAAGGCTATTTTTAAGGTCTTCGAACTCTTAACCTCAACAAATATATCCCGTAGACCTTGCTTAATGCCCGGTCGGGATCTTGTTTTTTCACCCCAGACGAGACTAGCTTTTGGTGGAGCCTTGTCTTGGCCCCTCTCCACTCAGAAGTAGAGAGTTGACCAAAAGGGAGTTTGTACCAAGGTAATCAATAGGTATTTAACATCTTTCCCTCTAGTGGATGTGACGCAATGTTTATAGTTGTGAGGATTCTGAGCCCTTAAGCTCAGCAAAAACTGTCCCGTAGACTCTGCTTAAGGCTAGGTCGCGCTCTTGTTTTCTCAAACCTAATGAGACTCTACCTTTGTTTGTGTCCTTCCCTGCTCGGAAGAACAGAGTTGATCCAGAGAGAGAGAGAGTTTGCATCCGGGTGGTCATTCTACTCTAATAGTGTTCACATATCTAACAGAATAGAAACATTCCATTATTGTATATTGGTAAATATACAACAGGAAAATCTTAAGATTTCTCATGTTGACATTCCAAGCATAAACTCTTTCATTTACCTGTTCCATTTTTTATAGCTAAAAAATGTTTGGTGTTTCGGTGTTCTTCTTCTTCTATGTGCCTTGACCTTTCAGGACATAGGCGATCATGGTTTCCACATCTCCCTATCCCTGATGGCTCTTATCTCGCTTTCTCCTGTTACACCCTCGTTCCGTCATCCACCTGATCAGGTCCTTCAAATATGTTAACCGCTGCTTTCCCCTGTCTCTTTTTCCCTTTATCTGGCCTGTTAGTATCAGGTTCTCTAAGCCCTCCTTCCTCATTGCATGTCCTAAGAACGTTAGCTGTCTTTTCCTGATGCTCAGTATTAATTTCCTTTTCGTTTCCATTCTTTCCTAAACTTCATCATTGCTCACATGCTCGATCCATGATATTGGCAGCATCCTTCTATAGAACCAAATTTCAGCTGCTTCAAGTTTTCTTTTCATCTTCGATGATATTGTCCAGTATTAACTACCATACTGAAGAACTGACATCACATAGAAATCGAGTAATGTCTTCATTGTTTCTAGTAAAATTTTCCTGTGACTTAGTACTTTACTCAGCTTCTCGAATGCATCCTTGTGCTTTTGGATCTCAGTCATATAAATGTATAGAAACTGCTGTGACCACAAAATGAGGAGTCAGTTTATATATTGATGGTAATATGGAACTGATCCCCCACTTAATATCTAGTATGCTTCTGTACGTATATACGTATAAACAAATAACATAGCATCTCACACAGTTAAATAATTTTCCCAGCCATTTTAGGTTATTTTTCTTGACTTTCTAAACATTACTGACATTCACTCAGGTCGTATTGATAAAGTACCAGTGTATGGCAAGTTACCGACACAACAAAAGAATATTTTTACAATATGGCCGACATTTATTTTTCATTATATACACAGTCCTCGAATCCATCAAGGAAATGCATTTCTAGGCCCTCCTTACTAGAATACTACACGCTGGTTTTTTTCCAATCCCACAGGTTACGTTACTGGTTCCATATTTACTACTACTACTACTACTACTACTACTAATAATAATAATAATAATAACTCGCATCCATTCTCAAAAGCGCTTTTTCCATCTACTCCTCCGCATCGTCGGTATTTTCATCCGTCTATTACCCTCAAACCCCCTTTCTCTTCACTTTCCCCTATGTGTCCCCCTGCGCAACAGTGGCAGTAGAATGCCTTGCTTGCGGTGAGATGATTAAAAAATAAAATAAAATAATAATGAAACACAAACATTTATACTCACAAATGAGACCTACGTTGTTGTACAGTGGATATTTGCTCGAATTCCAGTTGAATTCCTTGCATTCACTGACGCATAAATACCCTTTGGAAAGTTATTAATCCGTCTCTTCCCTCCAAGCATGGGTTAAACAGCCGGGCAGATTGGGTCCTATAGCCCTGGCTGGCAAACAGTCTAGCGCCTGAAAGCAATGGCAACCTACTGCGGGATAATCTTCTCACAAGTCAGTCATGTCTCTGATTAAAACTTGTATTGGTCATAAAGTGGCAGATTAGTTTTCTATTGTTATGAAGTAATAAAATGATCCCCTACTAATACTTAATATAATAATGTAATATAAGCTATCTCTTCTTTCTCCAGATATGAGTTAGATAAAAGGACAGACTGGGCTGTCAACCAGCCTACCGCAGAAAATAATGGCCACCGTTAATCTTCTGCCATTTCGAGACATGATTGCCCAAGTATGTATCACGTATGGCACTTAACTGTCTGACTCACAAGTACAGATTGCAACTTATGAAAGACTTTATCTAAAATATGGGTAATATTAGGTTTATTTTTCATCAAAAAACACTTAGTAGAAAAAGCCGTGATACCAGTACTGACCATAGGATAGATAAAAAATCACATAAAATGATGGGTAAATTTTCGTTTTAAATCCCGCCGCCTTTCCCCTTCAAATTTATCCAAAATAGCATTATCTCTGTGCAAATGTATATGCTGAACCCAAATCAAGTGTTAGTTATTGAAGAAACTTACCTTTTTTATCTAAATGTCCATAAAAAAACGAACTATATCTTGCACTTTTTCTCTCCCGTAACTCTCACGAAGTCATGTAATTAACTTCAGAATGACGGACTGCGCATGTGATCGAATTTTTTGTCGATTTTTCTTCATTTACTGAGACTTCCGGCGATGTACTTCCGGGAAGTAAAGTAATGCGTTATTGTATTTCTACGCTTATTGCTATCAATACAAGAAGTACATCGCCGGAAGTTTCAGTAAAGGAAGAAAACAACCAAAATTCGACAGGAAATTCTGCCTACGTAGAACGTCATTCTGCAGTTAATTACATGACTTCGTGAGAGTTACGGGAGAGAAAAAGTGCAAGATATAGTTTGTTTTATTTTATGGACTTTCAAAGCAAAAAAGGTAAGTTTCTTCAATAACTAATTGTTTGATTTGAGTTCAGCATATACATTTGCACAGGAATAATGCTATTTTGGTTAAATTAGAAGGGGGAAAAGCCGTCGGTACCTTAAATGAAAATTTAACAAATCATTTGTTAAATTTTCATTTAAGGTACTGACGGCAGATCGTAATGATAATTATAATCATCAAATCTACATGGATGGTATCAAACAATTTGCCAATGACGAAAAGTGTCTACTCGATGATGTAAACTGTTTTAATATTGATATCGGCATTGAGTGCGGATTCGATAAATATGAAAAAGTAGTAATTAAGAAAGGAGTAATTAGAGTAACAGACTCAATAAATCCAAACAATGTTCAGGGAACTGTAACAAAAAGAAGCATTTAAATATCTACACACGTGCAACAATGTCAGTAGAGAAAAAAAAAATGATTTTATCTTTTGGCCGTAGGAGTGAGTTAAGTCGATGAGGGTGGAGATTAGGAGCCCTAACTCTTGCGTAGCGTCAAGAGCGTCTGCTCTGATCAACAGTTGTATAATATCGGGGTTCTTGTAGGGCCATGTCGCGTATGGATAAGTGACCCTGCAAGCGCTTTCGGTGGGCAACCCTGAGGCCACACTTTGTTGCAGCCCGGGCCAGTTTCCCTCCCAAAACAGATCGTGGATAATGACCACCAGTATCCTCTACTCTAGGTTCCTCCCTATCAACAAAACATAATATGACACACAAAAGAATATTGGGTCACTGTGTCGGGCCAGGATGTTTTTTTCCGCCTGAATCCATCCTGCATATATACAAGTCAACCATCCGTCCGTGCATGGGATACTGCTGCCATATATGGTCAGGCACCTCTGACTTTCATCACAGTGTTCTCGACAGGCTCTAAAGAGAATCCGTAACGCGATAGGTACTGATCTGGCGGCTCGACTACAGCCACTTCCCCACCGACGAAATGTGGCCTCCATTTGTCTGTTCTATAAATACTTTCATGGCTTCTGCTCAGACGAACTAAAGTCACTGGTGCCTACTCAACAGGTGTTTACTCGTGCAAACAGACTGGCAAAAGGGTCCCGCCCATTCACAGTTAGGTTAGCCAAATGCAGACGACAATTCTACTCCTGCAGCATCTTCTCTCGCACTTCCCGCCTGAGGAACTCGCTCCCGTATTCTTGCTTTTTTGACGGCTACAACCTCCAGGAATTTAAATGCAAGGATCAATACTCATCTATTAATCACTTGTCTCTCGTTCTTTCCCCAACCCGTATATTCTTTCCTTTCTTTCCACCTTTGAAACTGTAATCACACCTGCATTCTCATCTTTATATTGCTCCTTTCTAACTGGTTCGCCTTTCTATTTACTCTCTTCTAATTTATCTTTTTTTTATGTAGCTCCCTGCACATCAGTGTCATTAACTCGTTGCTGGGGGTGATACGATTAAAAAAAAACTCAAATAAAAGAGAAAGTAAGAAAAGAATGCAACAGGTGAATTCTAAATACCGAGCTGAATTTACGAAACAGAATATAATTTTAAAAGTTTTGGATTTTCTTGTGATGAAATTCCGTTTTAACATCCTTTATTGGAACACAGAATGGACTTTGAGAGGCCAAACCTTTTCACTTTTATCGCATGTATCATCCTAAGGCCAATTTTGATCGTCTGCATGTACCCAGATCCGGATGAGGTGGTGAATTAGTTCAACTAGAATTGCTTTATAAAACCACACCAATCGGTCTTCAAATATACTAGGGAAATACGCAAGACTGGGTGATGATCTGTGTCCAAGAATATGAAAGAAATAACGAACTTTCTTCACTAACAAAGGAAGACAACAAATTTAAAAAGACATTAAAAGTGGGTGAAGAAATTTAAAATAAACTGCATTACAGCGACAACGAATCTAAAAAACAAACAAACTCAAAATGTGTTGCTAATTCAGAATCGACGACCAGACAAGATTTCAGATGTTTAGTACCATTTTTTTCTTCTATGTGCCTTGTCATTTCAGGACGTAGGCGATCCTGGTCATCCACGTCTTCGTAGTGGCTTTCAGCATTACTGTTCTGAGGTTCTCTTTATTTATTTATTTATTTATTATTCCTACCAAGATAATGACCGTTACTGGACAGTTGACCGCTCCCACCCCCCAACCCCGTGAAATCTTTATTTTTCGTAGATGGTCTGTTCTTCAAATTCAAATTCGTTCGTTTGCTTTCTAGACGGACAGGCAGCTTAGCCAGATCTTAATTTTCGGGAAAAGACAAGAGTTGAAGATATAAATTTCTTAATGCAAATTTCCTGGGTTATCCTGTGTGGTATGTGTAATCGTTTCTTATTAGTGTGTGTGTGTTTTTTTTTTTACTAATCTTTTTCGGCGTTTATGCACCATTTGGAAAAAAAAAATTAGCTTTACTGTTCTGAGGTTCTCTTTATTTATTTATTTATTTATTTATTTATTATTCCTACGAATATAGTGACCGTTCCTCTTCATCCTACAGCACGAATGCTGGTATTCCACAGGGCTCTATCCTGGGCCCGACGCTCTTCCTTATTTTCATCAACGACCTCCCAGATGAGATCAGTTCCCAAGTAGGCATCTACGCAGACGACACCACAATATACTCCAAGAAGTGGCTTGTCAACTTCAATGCGTCTAAGACCAAGCTGTTGTCTGTCAACCATCACAGGCAATCTCTCCTGCCTCGCATAAGCATGGACCAAGCGATTCTCCCTGAGAGCAACACACTACGCCTCCTCTGCCTAACCATCTCCTCAGACCTCAAATGGAACCACTATATTGAATCCATAGCAAAATCTACTGCTAAGACGTTTCACCATGTCGATCCAGGATGTTTTTTTCGCCTGAATCCATTCTGCATATATACAAGTCAACCATCCGTCCGTGCATGGAGTACTGCTGCCATTTATGGTCAGGCTCCCCTGCCGTTCTCCTCAGTGTTCTCGACATGCTCCAAATGTGATATGCACTGATCTGGCGGCTCGACTACAGCCACTTCACCACCGTCGAAATGTGGCCTCCCTTTGTCTGTTCTATAAAATACTTTCATGGCTTCTGCTCGGACGAACTTAAGCCACTGGTGCCTCCTCAACAAGTGTTTACTCGTGCAACCAGACTGGCAACTGGGTCCCACCCATTCACAGTCAGGTTAGCCAAATGTAGACGACAATTCTACTCCTTCAGCTTCTTCTCTCGCACTTCCCGCCTGTGGAATTAGCTCCCATATTCTTGCTTTCCTGACGGCTACAACCTCCAGAAATTTAAATGCAATGTCAATACCCATCTATTAACCACTGGACTCTAGCTCTCTCCCCACCCCCGAATATCCTTCCCTTTCTCTCCACCTATGTATCTGTCATCGCACCTGCATTCTCAGCTTTCTATTGTTCCTTTCTAACTAATTTTTACTCCTCACTCTTTTCTAATTAATCTTTTTACAGTTATGTAGCCCCCCAGCTCATCAGTGGCATTTCCGCCTTGTCGGGATGAAATGATTAAAAAAAAAAGTTTGCGTAGCGCAGATTTAAAAGTTGAAAGCGAAGGTTTTATTATTTTTGAACATGACAAATGCTGGCTAACTAGAGATTAGAAAACACACATACTGAAAATTTTGTTGACTTCAGTTGCACATTCGGTGATAAATATATTGTATCAGTTTGTACAGTCAATATGAAACTCGGCATGGTGCAATGTTCGCACTGAAAAATATGCATCATTTACGGGTGGGAAACTGCAAGAAACTGTTATGGAAATCACCCAGATATAGTTACAAAGATAGGATCTGTAACCCTTTTATGGGACTTACACAGGGAACAATCAAAGTTTTTCGCCCAAACATCGAGATAAAAAATAAACATAAAATTAATAAAAACATATCGTGATTTCTTATTGACATGGAAGTCCTGGAAGATTTTAATATTTCAGATTGACAGAAAAAAATGACCCATATATATACAAAAGGGATAATTGTAGTTCATGCCTTAAAGAAATACAATGATTTCTACTCACAAATCCAGCTCACTCATTACGATGAACTTTATCTAAGGAAAATGTGTGTATTTATATCCAAAACAAACCAATCATAATCTTTATGTATGTAATCGTATTATTCAGGTATTATTTTCTTTCAATTCAATGACACTTCTGCTGAACTTTATGTTACCGTATTTAATGAAACAGAAGACTTCATTTGTTCATATTTCTGAGGTGAGGTGGTATTTACAGTATTTACAATATTCGGATTATTGTCCTCATCTTTGTTGCCATTTGTACGACAGTTATTAATTCTATTTGTCTATATTTCTGTAATGAGGTATTATTTACAGTATTTACATTATTCGGACTATTGTCCTAATCTTTGTTGCCACTTGTACGACGTTTCGGCCGTTGTACGCTCCGGCCTTCTTCAGGTGCTAGAAATTTCGAACCAAAACCCTTTATTGCACTCACTGGGGTATATGATTTTCATTTCTTGTGCATGCCTCTTTCCGGTAGTCATGAGTTATCGCCCTCTAACCCTGTAAGTGACTTGTTCACCACTGCTGTAGCCTGGTATTGAACTCACAGCTATTTGTGTCAAATCACAGACCAACGTCTATATCCACTGGGTCATGTGTTCTTAACAAAAACTGAATGTTCGTGACTTATAAATCTAATCGGTCAGTTAAGTGCCATACGTGATACACGCTTGGGCGATCATGTCTCGAAAAAGACATGACTGATTGTGCAGATGATTATCCCCGCAGTAGGTAGCCATTGCTTTCTGCGGTAGACTGGTTGCCAGCCAAGGCTATAGAACCCAATCTGTTCTATTATTTAATCCATAACTTGAGGAAAGGAACGGATTAATACCTTTTCCAAGAGTATCTGCACTTAAGAAAATGTAAGGAATTCAACTGGAATTCGAACTCGGCTCCCTGATGTCTCGTTCCGAGCCCATAACCACTGAACCACAAATCATTGCATTAATGTAATATTCGAAATTTGATTCGATAAATTATACGCACGTCTCTCAATATCTTCACAATTCATAAACTTTCGAACTAAGAGAAAGGCTTAATAAACCAAATGCGGCAAGTCTGTTGTATAAATGTCACAAGAAAAACTGATATACTAATATAGCTCATGGCTTGGTGCGAAGCCCTTTATCCATGTAGACTGACGATTCAACAGCCAAATTCTTTGAAATATTTTTATTTATTTAATGGTCATTTATCTGCTCATTGTCATTCAACAAAGGTCGGTTGGAAAATTCATTACTTGAACATCATGCTCTCATGACCAAATGAGTTTTATTTTTTTAACATTTTCAACATTACGGTTCACACACTTATTGTATTAGTGTTTCAATGCTAGCCTCGCAGAGGTGAAAAACCTTCCATGCTGTGTGTCAAAAATGTCGTTAACAGCAGATATGACATCATCAACTCTGTCATATCAAATTTTGTTCATTTTTAAGGAGTCGATACTAGTTAATTGAAACGTCATTTTTGAACAGCGATAAAAAAGTAAAAAGAACCCAGGTTGACTATGAAAAAGAAAATTTCATTTAACACGGTCATAAATAAGAGAACTTAAAATTAATGGATGCAAGATTTCACTGCTCTAGCCTCAATCCTTCATAGCCTGCCTCGGTTCTTTACAGCACACACACGCACATTTGAAAGAAAACCTATGTAGTTATTAACAAGAAGAGTTGTGTAGGGGGGGGGCTAAGAAGTCCCTCAAATAATTAATAAAAAGAAAAATGTACTACAAATAAAGTAAAATAAACTTTTGTATATTTTCGTAAAAAAAATGAAAGGAAGGAACTGGGAATGTGAGAGGGAAAGGTAGGATGATGTGTAGCGAGCGAGATGAGAGAAAGAGAGGGTGAAAGAATGTTCGCTGATCCCTGATACTGCCTGTTGTGTGAACTGCTGGATTCTCTGTGTGTGTGTGCTCCTAGCTGTCGCGTGCTCTTTTGGTGTGAGCTAGCTGCTCGGCCCTCTGCTGCGCTGAGAGTTTCTATCTTCCTTTTATCTGGATGGTGAGACTCCGTGGAGATCAAGAAATATGTTTCTTATGTCGAGCCCTGATTGGTCAAAAAATCATATTTTTTACCGCGTAGTGTGCTTTCCACTACGTCCGAGCTTTTGGGTGCGTCGTCCTTGTCTATGACCACACAGGGTATGGTAAGGGTGAATTCCCGCGCAATTGCATTTTCTTTAGATACACGTGATGTGAAGGAATATTTATTGTGTGTGTGTGTGTGTGTGTGTGTGTGTGTGTGTGTGTAAAATAAAATAAGAAACAGCACAGTTGATATTAATGCACCCGCATTTTCACAGATGCAGCATCAACCTTTCATAGTGAGACTATGAAGTTTACAGCTCACTCTCGTACCTAGAAAAATTCAGTTACTGATGAGTTGAGATTAATGCACCCAAGATGTCACAGCTATAGCAGCACTCCTTCAAAGTCTGCCTATGAAGTTTTCAGCCCACGCTCGTATCTAGAAAATATGCACTTATTAACAAGAAGAGTTGAAATAAATGCACCTAAGATTTCATAGTTATAGCATCTTCTTCTTCTTCTATGTGCCCTGTCCCTTCAGGAAGTAGGCAATCATGGTTCTCCACGTCTCTCTATCCATTGTGGCTCTTAGTATGTTTGCTGCTGTTACACCTTGCAACCCCCGTTCCGTCATCCACCTAATCAGGCCCTGCAAATATTTTATCCGATGCCTTCCTCTGTCTCTCTTTCCTTCTATCTGGCCAGTCAGTATCAGGTTCTCCAGGCTCTCCTTCCTCATTGCGTCTCCCAGGAACTTCAGCCTATGAAGTTTTCAGCAAACACTCGTATCTGGAAAGAAACAATGCCGTTATTAACTACACCGAATCGAAAGTCTGCTAACCTCCACCAAAATAATACCGACATCACCTCAACGATTTTTCAAGAGACGCTTATTAAAATGAGAAAGAATGACAGAAATGAACTTGAACGCTCTCAAGAGTGAAAATACAAAAAAAATGAACTTGACGACTTGTAAAAAAGAAAATCCACCCTTATAACAAAACAGGGGAGATAATTCATTAAATGTTTTTAACAAAAGTGGAAATATGATACAGAAATTATATCTCGTACCGGAACGAACCCAAAATCTAATCAGTTCATGTCAGTAAATGAGGTCACTTATCCGTCAAAGTTTCAACAGTATCCAGGCAGCAGGTCTTGACATATCTTGACCAAGAATAGACAAACAAATAGACATACAATGGGGATCTAAAAAATTAGAATGATTTGATTAACGAGGAAAGCTTTCGCAACTCTAGCACCACCCCTTCCTAGTCGCCTATGAACTTTTCAACCATTGTTGCACCCCTACTGAGACTCCTGCTCACACCAGCTCCGAAATGGCGTTCATGTATCTGATCCATTGGTTAAGAGGCTGAATTAAATGATGGGTTAATTCTAAAGCTCCAGAATCCTATCATTAACGGGACTCATCAGTCTGTTAAGTGCCATACGTGAAACACGCTTGGACGATCATGTCTCGAAAGAGACATGACTGATTGGGCAGAAGATTATCCCGCAGTAAGTAGCCATTACTTTCTGCGGTAGACTGGTTGCCAGCCAAGGCTATAAAACAATATATGTCCTGTTATTTTATTTATAGCTCAAGTGAGAAAAGATCGAGTATATTGCATTATTATATTAAGTATAATTAGTGGGGGATCAGTTTATTACTTCATGACAATAGAAAACCGATACCCCACTTTATGCCCTGTATAAATTTTAATTACGTTTTCAACTATTATATTCAGTCAGTCAGTTAAGTGCCATGGGGAATCATATCTCTTTCGTGACATGACATTTCAGTCAGCTAGTAGTGGCTCCTTAAAAATAAACAAAATTTCATATGACAGTGTTGAAGACGTCATATCTGCTGTTTACGATATTTTTGTAGAAATTGTTAAAAAAAAAATAAAGCTCATTTAGTCATGAGAGCATGATGGTCAGATTACAAATTTTCCAAACGATCTTCGTAGAATGACAATGAGCAGATCATCAGTCAGTTAAGTGCCATACGTGATACACGGTTGGACGATCATGTCTTGAAAGAGACATTACTGACTGTGCAGAAGATTATCCCCCAGTAGGTTGTCCTTACTTTCTGTGGTAGACTGGCTATAAATCCCAATCCGTTTTATTATTTAACCAATAACTGGAGGGAAGAGACGGATTTTACTTTTCCCAAGGATATTTGCTTATAAAGGAAAGCAATGAATTCAGCTGAAATTCAAACTTGGCTCCCCGATTTCTAGTTCCAAGCACCACAAAGCACATCCAGGACTCATATCAAACCTAAAAAGACTATTTTGACTTTATTTGGACCAAAGCTCTTGAAGCTTGCCCTTTCGGCATTGAGAGAATTCAAAAACCTCTATATCCTTGTAGTTGATAACTATTTATCAAGCTGACACACCTTTTTACTGTTTCAATCGAGCCATACTTCCCCCAGTTCAGAGATTTTTAGCTAATACCCTTGCAGACAGGGTCGATTAATCCTACTTCAGTTCGTCTTTCTGAGTTTTTCTCCTCAAGAGGGAATACTCTTTTTTTTAATCGTATCACCCCGAGCAAGGCGGAAATGCCACAGATGTGCGGGGGGGGGGGGGGTTTACATAACTGTAAAAAGATTAATTAGAAGAGAGTGAGGAGTACAAACCAGTTAGAAAAGAGCAATATAAAGATGAGAATGCAGGTGTGATGACAGTTACATAGGTGGAGGGAAAGGGAAGGATATACGGGGTGGGGAGAGAGCTAGAATCCAGTGGTTAATAGATGAGTATTGACATTGCATTTAAATTCTTGGAGGTTGTAGCCATCAGGAAAGCAAGAATATGGGAGAGAGTTCCACAGGCGGGAAGTGCTAGAGAAGAAGCTGCAGGAGTAGAATTTCCGTCTGCATTTGGCTAACCTAACTGTGAATGGGTGGGACCCAGTTGCCAATCTGGTTGCCCGGGTAAACACCTGTTGAGGAGGCACCAGTGACTTAAGTTCGTCAGAGCAGAAGCCATAAAAGTATTTATAGAACAGACAAATGGAGGCCACATTTCGTCGGTGGGAAAGTGACTGCAGTCGAGCCGCCA
This sequence comes from Ascarosepion bandense, assembly GCA_037127315.1. Lineage (NCBI taxonomy): Eukaryota > Metazoa > Mollusca > Cephalopoda > Sepiida > Sepiidae > Ascarosepion > Ascarosepion bandense. Next base: position 1,652,726 of record JBBBDQ010001406.1, on the reverse strand, counting down.
AGTCAGTACCTATCACATTACAGACTCTCCTTTGGAGCCTGTCCATAAGACTGAGGTGAACTGCAAGGGCGCCTTACCATAAATGGCAGCAGTACTCCATGCACGGACGGATGGTTGACTTGTATATATGCAGAATGGATTCAGGCGGAAAAAACATCCTGGATCGACATAATGACCCAACCTTCTTAGCAGTGGCTTGTAGAGTAAATGCCCCCCAGAACTCTATCCCTCTTACTTCAATTTTAACCTCCTCAAGTCAGGGGTCAACCGTTATCTACTTTCAATAGGTTTATTCAGTAGCCATCTACATCGAGCGAATTTGGGCTTCTGCTTGCTGAACAACACTTACAATGATCTAAACAATTTCGTTTAATTGTTTCAAAATAATCTTTCCGAATACAACAAACAAAAAGAATGAAAATATCTATAATGTCTTCTCATTAAGATATCCAAGAAATTTTGTTATATTTTTTTTTCGTTCTCGTCATTGGATCTGTTTGGTAATGGTCTTAACAGTTTTAGTCAACGAGGAATTTTCTTTTTTAGGAAAGTGAAAGGCATCTGTTATTTACATGCTCGTCTATGTATATGTCAATATACCTGAAAATCCAGGGTTTGATGTACTGGGCTAAAAAAATGGCTCGTAAATTTTAATGCTTCCAAAGCGAAGCTGCTATCTATTGACCATCATAGACAATCGCTCCTACCCCCATTAGCATGGAATACCTCCCTGAGAATAAATTACTACACCTCCTTGGCCTCACACTCTCAGCGGACCTCAAGTGGAATGACTATATTGTATCCATAGCTAAATCAGCTGCTAAGAAGGTCGGTTTTCTGTGTAGGGCCAGGAAGTTTTTCCCGCCTGAATCCATCCTGCACATATATAAATCCCCCATCCGCCGTGGTATTGAATACTGCTGCCACATCTGGTCGGGTGCCCCTGCAATTCACCTCGGGGTTCTTGACAAAATTCAACAGAGAATCTGTAATATGATTGATACCGACTTGTGATCGATACCTAGATTAGCAACTAGATCCTACTTTTTTACAGTGAAACCGATAAATTGTAACCGCTATATCTACTCTAACAGCTTTTTTCTTGTTTGTCCCGCCTGTGGAATTCCCTTCCATGAACTTGCTTCCCCGACAGCTACAGACTCCAGGAATTTAAATGTAAGGTCGATAGACATATCCTATCTCACTAACTCGCATCCATTCTCACAATCTCATTTCTCCTTCTACTCCAACCCCATTCTCGGTATTCTCATCCATCTATTACCCTCCTCCTGACATTTTCTTTTAACTAACCCCTCTTTCTCATCACTTTTCCCTATGTAACCCCTTACGCAACAGTGGCAGTAGAACGACTTGCTTGGGTTGAGATGATTAAAAAAAATGAAGGACAATACGCGGAAGATCTCTGTAACACATATAATCCTTTAGATTTCATTTGATTTAATCGACCTAAAGTTCCTGCATGATGTAATTTCATGTGTCGAAAGTACAAAGGAACTTATGACTACGTACTCTTCTGTTATAATTATACGCGGACGGCAAGAGCTGAAGATGATGGAACGCTGGCGTCCGGCACTACACAAAACTAGAGACAAGGACTGAAAACACTGACGAAAATAAAAATAGCAATAACAGCCACTGAACTTGAGAAAGTTGTTTTCCTGGAAAAGATTTCAAAAGAGAGATTCTATAAATTTCAACCTCTACTAGTGTCGTTGACCCGGTTAAGAAGTCCAGCAAGAAATAATACTATAACAACCAAAATAGGAAATAACGATTATATATTAACACAGGAAAATACAAATACTTGGAACTCTGTTAGTAGAACGAATAAATACGGGTTAGGAAGAAATACTATAACTGGGACTCGCAATAGTAGTACGTTAGCAGTCTTGCCTTTCGCGCGCTGCGTTATGCTCATCTGCTGATATCTCACACTGATCTCTCTGAACTCTTGACCTCTCTCCTCTTGTGAGGGAAAGTATATGTAGTTGTAGGAAGAGTCCAATCTGTTGTAATGGGTGATGCTACCATGACAACTAAATAATAGCTCAATGAATGCCGAATGATTCCTTAATAATAATAATAATAATAATAATAATAATAATAATAATAATAATAATAATAATAATAAATATAAGTCAAATTCAAAATATTGCAATGGAGGAATGAGAACAGCTCCCAAAATTACAAACAACAAAGGATAACCTCCGAACTATTAAGTTCTACAATGCAGCACTCAAATTAATTTTGGACGAAGAATCACACTCGTACAAATCTCAATGAAGCAATATATGCATCAGCAATAGCAGCAACAAAAAAATTGAACATCAAATGAAAAACAAGGCAGTCTCGCAGACATGAAGATCCACCTTGGAAAAGAAAAACAGAAAAGGAAATCGAACAACTTAGAAGTGAACTATCAGTACTGGATGAACTGAGTAGAGGAATAAATGTAAGACTAGGAAAAGCAGAAGAGTCGAAAGAAAATACAACATTAGAAATGAAAATGAAGTCCTATCAACTAAGGAAAAATAAAACAAAAAATACAACTGAAGGCTCAAAGAATAAGACGCTATGAGAAAAGATCAAGATTTTACAGACAAAACAAGATTTTTCAAACAGATGCAAAGAAATTTTACAGGGAAATAGGTAAAAATAGAATTGAAGTGACAGCCCCCCTCCAGAATGGAAGAAGTTACACAGTTTTGGGAAAAGATATGGGCTTGACCTAAAGAACTTAACAAAGAAGTAGATTGTATTGCACAAGAGATAGAACGAATCAAAAATAACCGAGAACAGACATGGGCTGTAATTACAGAAGAGGATGTTAGATTTGCACTAAAAAGAGCACACAATTGAAAATTACCAGGTATAGATAAAATTCCTAACTTTTGTCTATAGTATTTAAATACAGCACATAAAAAACTAGCCAAAGAACTTCAAGAAATGGTTGACGATCCCACTAAAATTCCTGCATGGATGCCCAAAGGAATTACATTTCTTCTACCCAAGAATGGTGACACAAACAACCCGAAAAACTACAGACCAATTACATGTCTTCCGACAACATATAAACTATTAACATCTATTTTAACAAAACAGACATATTTATTCTTAGAAAGAAATGACATGATACCGCTTGAACAAAAAGGGTGCAAACGTGGCTGTTATGGATGTAAAGACCAATTGCTAATTAAAAAAATGATCCTGGAAAACTGCTACAGTACAAAAAAAATCTTAGTACTGCCCGGATAGATTATCGTAAGGCATTCGATAGTGTGACACATTCCTGGATTTTAAAGACTTTAAATATATACAATATATCACCCGTCATCATCAATTTCATCAACCAGTGCATGTCTATATGGAAAACAACCCTTTACCTCAATCATATAAATGGAACCTATAAGTCTGATGAAATAAACATCAAAAGAGGTATATTTCAAGGTGATTCTTTGTCTCCCTTACTATTATGCATATCATTAATAGCACTAACCAGTCAACTTATTAAGACAGAATGTGGTTATAGGATAGCCCAAAAGAAAATAAGCCATCTATTTTACATGGATGACTTAAAGTTATATGCTAAGAATGATAATGTGCTGGAAGGTCTTCTGCAAACTGTAAAATGCTTCAGCGAAGGCATTGGAATGACATTCAATTTGAATACATGTGCTAAAGCTACAGTTTTACGTGGATCAATACAAGAAACATCCTCAATTAGCTTAGACCCTGCTGTAACAATAAAAGAATTGAAACCGGAAGAAGCTTATAAATACCTAGGTGTAAATGAGAGTGAAAGCATTCACCATAAAAAATGAAAGAAATAGTGCGTAAGGAGTACTATAGAAGGCTACGAATGATATTAAAAACTAAATTGAATTCTCAGAACAGAATTATGGCCATTATTAGTCTTGGTATCCCAGTGGTCCAATAGAGTTTCAACGTCTTGAACTGGACTCTGAACGACATCAGGCGAATGGATTCTAAAACAAGAAAGCTTCTTTCTAAGCATAATATGCACCATCTAAAGGCTGATGTAGACAGTCTATACATACCCCGTAAAGAATGTGGAAGAGGTCTTATTCAGCTAGAATTGTCATACAAGACAACAAATCTTGGCTTACTAACATACAGAGAAACAACAAAGGATTGGATGATACAATTAGTAAGGCAACATGAAGAAGGAAAGAAAAAATATTCAATTATAAAAGAAGGCAGTAAATACAAACAAGATTTACAGTTAGTAGATGCTGTAGAAAAGCAAAACAGAAGCCAAGAACCAGCTATTGCGGCAAAAAATATGAAAATGAAAGCCAAAGATAAAGCTCTTGATCAGATGAAACAGCGCTGGCAAGACAAACCTCTGCATGGCCAATATCCAGAACGTGCCAATAAATCCAATGTTGACAAAGTTAATACTCATCGATGGTTACGTGCATCTGGATTAAAGTCTGAAACTGAAGGATTTATACTTGCAGCACAAGACCAAAGTCTTTTCACGAGAAACTTTCAGGCAAATATTATGCATAATAATATGGATCCAAAATGCAGGTTTTGTGATAAACACCAAGAAACAATAGACCACCTAATCTCAGGCTGTTCTGTGCTTGCCCCAAACGAATATAAAAATCGCCACGATAGAGTTGGGCAATATTTACATTGGGCAATGTGCAAACATTATGGAAAATCTGTAAATAAACACTGGTATGAACATCACCCAGCACCGGTTACAGAAATAGAAGATGTCACCATTCTATGGGATTACACCATCTACACAGACAGAAAAATTGAAGTAAACAGGCCAGACTTTTTTTTAAAAGCCAAAAAGAGAAAACTTGTCTATTAATTGATATGGCTTGTCCAGTAGATTGTAAGATAGCAACCAAGGAATTTGAAAAACTATCAAAATATAAAGACCTGGAAATTGAAATAGAAAAAATGTGGAAATTGAGAACAAGAGTTGTGCCAGTGATAGTAGGTGCACTTGGAATGATAAAAAAAATTGAACAAAACAACACATTGAATGAATCCCTGGAAACCCCAGCTTAAGAGATATAAAGAAATTGTCCCATTAACTACAGAGCACACACTAAAAGCTTTGTCTATGTAACGCTAGGGATGATAGGGGAGATAGAAAAAACATGAAATGGAGCCATAACAACACGCCACGACCTGCCTTAGTTCTTCCTGCAGACTTGGTTGGTAGTGATACCAAAGTAGAAATCGAAATATGATGAAAAATGACACAATAATAATAAATCCAATGTTGATGAAGTTAATCGATGGTTACGCGCATCTGGATTAAAGTCTGAAACTGAAGGCTTTATTCTTGCAGCGCAAGACCAAAGTCTTTCCACTAGGAACTTTCAGCAAATACTATACATAATAATGTGGATCCAAATTACAGTTTCTGTGAGAAACAATAGAAACAATAGACCATCTAATCTCAGGATGTTCTGTATTTTCCCCAAGTGAATATAAAAATGGTCACGATAGAATGGGGCAATGTGCAAACCTTATGGAATATATGTAAACAAACACTGGCATGAACATCACCCAGCACCGGTTAGAGAAATAGAAGATGTCACCATTCTATGGGATTACACGATACATAGACAGAAAAATTGAAGTAAATAAGGCGAACATTATTGTTAAAAACCAGAAAGAAAAAACTTGCCTATTTATTGATATGGCTTGTCCAGCGGATTTTTAACATAGCAACAAGTTGCGTCTAAGATAGGACCAAACATAGTTGGAATACCAGGAGATATACGATGGCAGTTCACATTGCATTTAATTCTTTGGAGATTGTAGTTATCATGGAAGGGAGTTCCACAAAACGGAAGAGCGAGAACATGAAATGGAGACTGAATTTAACTATTTTAACGTTAAAAGAGTGAGGCCTAAGTGCCAATGTAGTCGTCTTCTTTTTCTTCTTCTTCTTCTATGTGCTTTGTCCTTTCAGGGCGTAGACGATCATGGCCTTCCACGTCTCCCTATCCCTGGTGGCTCTTAGTACGCTTTCTCCTGTAACATCTCGCAACCCCCGTTCTGTCATCCACCTGCTCAAGCTCTTCAACTATGTTATCCGCTTTCCTCTATCTAGCCTGTTAGTATCAGGTTCGCCAAGCCTCCCTTCCTCATTGCATGTCCCAGGAACTTTAGCTGTTTCTTCGTGATGCTCAGTAAGATTTTTCTTTTCGTTTCCATTCTTTCCAACGCCTCATCATTGCTCACATGCTCACTCCATGATATCCCCAGCATCTTTCTGTAGAACAACATTTTAGCTGCTTCATGTTTTTCCTACATCTTTGATGATATTGTCCAACAATCACTGCCGTATTGAAGAACTTGAATTACGTAGCAATCCAGTACATTGTTCTTTGTAGTAAAAGTTTCCTGTCTCTTAATACTTTACTAAGCTTCTGGAACGCTTAATTTGCCAAGACAATTCGCTTTCGGATCTCCGTGTCGCACTTTCCGTCTTCTGTTATAATACTTCCCAGGTATTTAAATTTTTCTACCTGCTTGATTTTCGTATCAACAAACTTTTGCTGATGACCATGCATTTGGTTTCCTTGCAGTTTATTTGTAGTCCTTTCTTGTCCGTCTCTTCTGCTGCCTTCTCCATGAAGTCTTATAGTTGCCAGTCTAGTGCCTTGCTGAAATTCATGAGGTCAGGGCACGAGGGGAAAAATCGTCAGATCAGTTGCAATGAAAATGTTTGCAGAAAAAATAAACTCTTGATTGGGGATATTTCAAAGAGTGTGGGGGAATCTAAAAGTGTTATTCATAGTCTTTTAAAACTTGAGGAAACTGGGTCATGTGAAGCCAAGAAACCACCTGGCAGGCCTAGGAAAACTACTGCAAGGGAAAACAGAGATAGATCTATCTATCGCCCGGTTCACACTCCACCCACGTCTATTGTACAGGTGTAGAGGCTCATCCCTTGTTCCCTGTTTAGGATGTGGTTTCCGGCTTTCTCTTTTCCAATCTTTTCACTCTTACATAGCCCCCTGCACATGAGTGGCGTTACTGCCTTGCTCGGGGTGATATGATTAAAAAAAAAAAAAAGACAGAGGGAAATCACGTCACGTCGGTGAGAAAGTGACTGCAGACGAGATGCCAAGTCAAGGTCGACTACATTGCAGGTATTTCTTTAGGTTTTATCAAGAAACCCAAGTTGAAAATCAGGAGCGCTCAACCAGGTATGGAAACAGTATTCAATGCGCGGACGAATAAAAGTTTTATAAACATCGAAGATGGATGTACACGAGAACAAAACTTTTGGTAAAACTGTAAATCATTAATTTTATAGCTTAAATCTAAGTAATAAGTTCGAAAAGTTTCTGCGGCCAGCATATCTCATATCTTCCAGCGAGGGTTTAATCTAGAGATACACATAGTAAAAGAAGTCTTCGTGGGGATTAAGTAACAACTTTGTGACGTTTCTGTGAAGATTACGTTGTTTCTAAAGAGAATGAAAATTAGTTATTTTCGTCTAGGATAAGAAAGGGAGTGCCAGTTTCTCGACATAAGTAAACGACACTTTCGTGGCTACATTCAGCTGATGAAGAAGATAAACGTATCTCGCTTCAATGTGTCTTGCTTGAGTCATAGTTTAAGATAAGTTGGCGTAACTCGTGAACAAAGAGTGTTCGCTTGATAAATGACGCGGGTTAGTTCGACATATTGGCTTAAGAAATGGAAAGGAACTGTGATAGGCAACCCCATTATAGGAAAAGAGAACTATAGAGAAAATAAGTAGGTTATACAAGCGAAACAACAACTCATTTTCCTAACTAGCAATGGTTTATTAGCCAAAGTCGAGGATGGATATGGGTGCTACAGATTTTTGTAGTCATGAATTCTTTAAGTTATCCAAGTGACGTGATGGTATTCAGGTGGTGTAGACGACAATTCTACTCCTGCAGCTTCCTCTCTCGCACTTCCCGCCTGTGGAACTCACTCCCGTATTCTTGCTTTCCTGAAGGCTACAACCTCCAGAAATTTAAATGCAAAGTCAATACTCATCTACTAACCACTGGACTCTAGCTCTCTCCCCACCCCTGTATAACCTTCCCTTTCTCTCCACCTATGTATCTGTCACCGCACCTGCATTCTCAGCTTTCTATTGTTCCTTTCTAAGTAGTTTGTACTCCTCACTCTTTTCTAATTAATCTTTTTACATTTATGTAGCCCCCTGCACATCAGTGGCGTTTCTGCCTTGCTCGGGGTGAAATGATTAAAAAAAATAGTTAGCAACTGGGAGCAGTAAAATGGTGTGTCAGTTAGCAAACGGTATTAATTGTATTCACTTTCGCACAAATATAAATATTTTTTTAAGCATATCCCCTCGAGCAAGGCAGGAACGCCATTGATGTGCAAGGGGCTACATAAGAGTAAAAGGATTAGAGTAGAGTGAGGAGAAGGACGAACCAGTTAGAAAGGAGCAAGAGAAGGATGGGAATACAGGTGTGATGACAGTTGCGAAGGTGGAGAGAAAGGAAATGGATCTACAGGTCAGTGTGGAAAGAAGTAGGGTCAAGTAGTTAAGAGATGAGTATTGACCTTGCATTTAAATTTCTGGAGGTTGGAGCCGTCAGCAAAGCAAGAATAAGGAAGCGAGTTCCACAGGCGGGAAGTGCGAGAAAAGAAGCTGCAGGAGTAGAATCGTCGTCTGCATTTAATTGATCTTAAATTCTGATTAGATATGAATCCACAAATTTTTCATTGCTGATTAGTTACACAGGAGGGAAGGGACGGATTAATACCTTTCCCAAGGGTCCCAGTGCTTAAGTGAATGCAGGGTATTCAACAGGAATTTGAACTCGGCTCGCCGATTTCTCTTTCCAAGTCGATATCCACTGCACCACAATGCACATCCGTCACTATACGCTTACAGTACGTGGTATTCCCAAGCGGTTACCCATCTAAGTACTGATCACGCTCAACGTTGCTTAACTTCGGTGATCGAGCGAGAACCGGTGTATTCAACCTGATATGGCCGTAAGCCGGCACAAGGTATTTACAGGTTAGAATATTACTGTATTTGATCATTAGCAAACAACTAGCTGCAATGTATCAGAAGTGCAATATAGTATGAATTCCTTTGATCTAAAAACCCATTTATTGATAATGGATCTTAAAATTGTTAACTGGATCATAATTTTATATCTGAACAGTGTTAGGAAATTGAATGACAAAGTGCAGTTAATTCTGATGGACACTTTATTTTTTTTTTATTTTATTTTTTAATTGAGTCACTCCAAGCAAGGAATTCCACTGCCACTGTAGCGCAGGGGGTTACATAGAGCGATTAAGTTTAAGAAATGTCAGAAGGAGGGTGATAGACGACTTAGGATGTACATAGGGAGAGAGGTGGAGAGAGTGTGTGTGAGTTAGTGTGTTAGGAGGTGTCTATTGACCCTACATTTAAACTCCTGGAGGTTGTAGCCGTCGGGGAAGCAAGCATGCGGTAGGGAAGTGCGAGGAAAGAAGCTGTTGGAGTAGAAACTGCGGTTACATTATATGTCTAAAATAAAATTCTTTGTTTATGGAATTATATATATGTATGAAGAGACATAAAAACGCAATTGTCCGTTCTAATTATGCATTGACAAGAAACACTGAAGTTAACGAAACGTTAAATTTTAAATACTTTTTTGGACGTGTTTGGTCATGAAGTCTAGCCATTTTCATTTCTTTGTTCTGTTTCTGTTGCTTTGTTTTTACATATATTTTGTTTTTATTATTTTTGTATGAGGAGCTTCACATGAAGTCAATAGAAGATCCACCAACATTGGTGAAATGCAAGAACATAAACGCATATAAACCGGGTACTTTTTATGTAATTTGAAGGCCTAAGCAAATGGATGGTACTGCGGAGCTTAGAAGATATACTAAGAAAAAAAAAACTGGGAGCAACAAGAGACAGAGGCAAGTGGAAGTCCATGACTGCCTACGTCCAAAAGGGACACGGCACATGAAACGGAAGAAATAAAACTAAAAGACATGCCTGTGTAACGAAAAATGAAAAAAATGTGGATTCATATCTAATCAGAATTTGATAAACAAATAAATTATAATGTTGGCATAATGTGGGGGATCAATTCTCTTTTATAATCATTATATAAAGTGACCCCTCACTTTGTGGCTATGCTACTTTCCCACCATTTATATTCTCGATTTATGGGCTTGAGAATATTTTTGAGAGCAACAAGAGACAGAGCCAAGTGGAAGTCCATGATTGCCTACGTCCAAAAGGGACACGGCACATGAAATGGAAGAAATAGAACTAAAAGACATGCCTGTGTAACTAATCAGCAATGAAAAAAATGTGGATTCATATCTAATCAGAATTTGATAAACAAATAAATTATATTGTGGATATAAAATGGGGGATCTGTTCTCTATTATAATCAATATATAAAGTGATCCCTCACTTTGCGGCCAATCTATTTTCCCACCATTTATATTCTAGATTTATGGGCTTGAGAATATTTTTGAGAGCAACAAGAGAGAGAGCCAAGTGGAAGTCCATGATTGTCTACGTCCAAATGGGACACGGCACATGGAACGGGAGAAATAAAACGAAAAGACATGCCTGTGTAGCTAATCAGTAATGAGAAGAGGTGGATTCATACTTGATCAGAATTTGATAAACAAATAAGAAATTATAATGTGGATATAAAATGGGGGACCAGTTCTCTATCATAATCAATATATATAGTGATCTCTCACTTTGTGGTCGTGCTACTTTCTATCCATTTATTTTCTAGGTTTATGGGCTTGAGAAAATGGTTTGCAGAGCAGGGTTTGGGAGAGATACCAAGAGGAAAATAACTGAGAGCGACAAGAGACAGAGGCAAGTGGAAGTCCATGATTGCCTACGTCCTGAAAGGACACGGCACATGAAGAAGAAATAAAACTAAAAGACATGCCTGTGTAGTTAGTCAGTAATGTGAAGAGGTGGGTTCATTCCTAATCAGAATTTGATAAAGAAATAAAAATTATAGTGTGATTATAAAGTGGGGGTTCAATTCTCTATTATAATCAATGTATAAAATGATCCCTCACTTTGTGGCCACGCTACTTTCTATCCATTTATATTCTAGATTTATGGGCTTGAGAAAATGGATTGCAGAGTAGGGTTTGGGAGAGATACCAAGAGGAAAATTATTGAGAGCGACAAGAGACAAGTGGAAGTCTATGATCGCCTACGTTCTGAAGGGACACGGCACATAAAGAAGAAGAAGAAAAGAAGAAGAAACATAGCTGATGTGCGTTGTCGTGAAGTGGATATCGACTCGAAATCGGGGTACCGAGTTCGAATTCCAGTTGAATTCGTTGCATTCACTTACGCACAAATATACTTAAGTTATAATGTTGACATAATGTGGGGGATCAGTTCTCTAATATAATCAATACATAAAGTAATCCCTCACTTTGTGGCCATGCTACTTTCTATCGATTTATATTCTAGATTTATGGGCTTGAGAAAATGGATTGCAGAGTAGGGTTTGGGAGAGATACAAGAGAAAAATAACTGAGAACGACAAGAGACAGAGCCAAGTGGAAGTCCATGATCGCCTACGTCCTGAAGAGACACGGCACAAAAAGAAAAAGAAAATTCCTTTTTTTTAATCAAAATAGTATTTTAAAATCGAAATTGTATTTGACCATAATCTCGTTTTAAAAAAAATCTTTTCATATCAGTCAGTCAGTCAGTCAGTCAGTTATGTGCCATACGTGATACACCATTGGGTGATCATGTCTCGAAAGAGACAGGACTGACTGGGCAGAATATTATCCTGCATTAGGTTGCCATTACATTCTGCGGTATACTGATTTCCAGCCAATGCTATAGAACCCAATCGGTCCTGTTATATAACTCATAACTGGAGGGAGAAGTGATAGATTATATTACATTATTATATTAAGTAGAATTAGTGGGGGATCAGTTTATTACTTCACAACAATGGAAAACTGGTCCCCTACTTTATGCCCAGTACAAATCGTAATTGTTTCCCACTATTATATTCAATCAGTCAGTCAGTTTAGTGCTATACGTGATACACGCTTGGATGATCATGTCTCGAAAGAGACATGACTGACCGGATAGGAGATACCGGTAGAAAATTATCCCGCAGTAGGTTGCCATTGCGTTCTGCGGTACACTGAGATGGATTAATGCCTTTCCAAAGGGTATTTGTGCGTAAGTGAATGCAAGGAATTCAACTGGAATTCGAATTCGGCTCCACGGTTTGTCGTTCCGAGTCGATATCCACGGCACCGTTATTTTTTTTTTTTTATAATCACCGTTGTAAACAAATAGAAAAAAAAAAGGAGGAAAAGAAGGCGTGAGGTACCTGATTGTCTTTAGCAAATGGATGGACGAGCAGAATTTTTGAGATATAACAAGACAACATTTAAATTTTCGTGTGGCGCATTTCCTCCTTCAGGACAAAATTTATGGTTACGTTGATCCGATTGCATAAGATCACGACGGAAAGATGGGCGGTAAATATTTTCGATTTAAAATTTTTTTTAATAGATTTAATGCGTTTTGGGCGTATAATTTTGTCCACATTACACCTTCGCTTGTCTCTAAGATAATCTTAAAACTTGACCCTCACAAAGCGAGCGGTGGTGACGGAATCCCAACCATAGTCTTAAAGAAATGTGCCCCTGAACTCTCCTCTATCCTTTCTAAGCTCTACAACCTCTGCCTATCTGCTTCCTGCTTTCCTGCCTGTTGGAAATCTTCCTCTATAGTTCCTATATTTAAAAACACTGTAGAAATCTCTGACCCTGCAAATTACCGCCCTATCAGCCTTCTTCCGATCTTTGGCAAAGTGTTCGAAGCCATTATCAACGCCGAGGTGGTTCAGCATCTCACAGCACACAGGCTCCTCTCGGACAAGCAATATGGTTTCCGCTTCACCAGGTCTACTGCTGATATGCTAACGACCATCACCGAGTACATATACCAGGCACTCGACAGGAATGGCGAAGCTCGAACCGTTGCATTGGATATATCTAAGGCGTTCGACAGAGTTTGGCATACTGGCCTTCTATGTAAACTGCGGAGCTATGGTATAACTGTACATTTGTTTGAACTAATCCAGTCATTCCTCTCTAACCGCACAATGAAAGTGGTATTAAACGGGCATGCCTCTCAGAACTACCATACAAACGCAGGTGTCCCCCAAGGCTCCATCTTAGGTCCTACACTCTTCCTGATATATATTAATGATCTCCCTGATTCCATAAGAACCCAAATAGGTTTGTACGCCGATGACACCACAGTTTACTCTCGCCTCCAACAAAAATCTGGTGTAGGCGTCAAAGCTAAACTCGCAGCCGAGATTGAAAAAGACCTCCAATCCATATTGGACTGGGGTAAGAAATGGCTAGTAAATTTTAATGCTTCTAAAACGAAGCTACTGTCAATTAACCATCATCGACAATCTCACCTACCTCCCATTAGCATGGACCAGGCTTGCCTCCCAGAGAGTAAAACACTACGCCTCCTTGGTCTCACACTTTCAGCGGACCTCAAATGGAATGACTATATCGAATCTATTGCTAAATCCGCTGCTATGAAAGTCGGTTCTCTGTGTACGGCCCGGAAGTTTTTTCCGTCTAAATCTATCCTGCACATTTACAAATCTACCATCCGCCCGTGCATTGAATACTGCTGCCATATCTGGTCGGGTGCCCCTGCTATTCTCCTCGGGCTTCTCGATAAGGTTCAGAGGCGGGTATGTAATGTGATAGATACCGACTTGGCAGACCGCCTGCAGTCTCTCTCCCACCGGCGAGACGTGGCTTCCCTGTGTCTCTTCTATAAATACTTTCACGGCTTCTGCTCCGATGAACTTAGATCACTGGTGCCCCCTAAATACGAATTTGCACGAAATACTAGACTAGCAACTAGATCCCACCCTTTTACAGTGAAACCGATAAAATGCAGCCGTAACTTCTACTCCAACAGTTTCTTTCCTCGCACTTCCCGACTGTGGAATTCTCTTCCAAACGATTGCTTCCCCGACGGCTACAATTTCCAGGAGTTTAAATGTAAGGTCAATACACACCTCCTAAAACACTAACCTGCTCCTATTCTATCAAACACTCTTCCCATCTGCCCAACCCTCATCCTCGGTATCCTTACTCATCTGTCACCTTCCTCCTGACATTCCCTATGTCTAACCACTCCTTCTCTTTACCTTCCCCTATGTAGCCCCATGCGCAATAGTGGCAGTGGAATGCCTTGCTTGGGGTGAGATGATTAAAAAAAAACACTCTTCCCATCTGCCCAACCCTCATCCTCGCTATCCTTACTCATCTGTCACCGTTCTCCTGACATTCCCTATGTCTATCCACTCCTTCTCTTTACCTTCCCCTATGTAGCCCCATGCGCAATAGTGGCAGTGGAATGCCTTGCTTGGGGTGAGATGATTAAAACAAAACACTCTTCCCATCTGCCCAACCCTCATCCTCGCTATCCTTACTCATCTGTCACCTTCCTCCTGACATTCCCTATGTCTATCCACTCCTTCTCTTTACCTTCCCCTATGTAGCCCCATGCGCAATAGTGGCAGTGGAATGCCTTGCTTGGGGTGAGATGATTAAAAAAAAACACTCTTCCCATCTGCCCAACCCTCATCCTCGCTATCCTTACTCATCTGTCACCTTCCTCCTGACATTCCCTATGTCTAACCACTCCTTCTCTTTACCTTCCCCTATGTAGCCCCATGCGCAATAGTGGCAGTGGAATGCCTTGCTTGGGGTGAGATGATTAAAAAAAAACACTCTTCCCATCTGCCCAACCCTCATCCTCGCTATACTTACTCATCTGTCACCGTTCTCCTGACATTCCCTATGTCTATCCACTCCTTCTCTTTAGCTTCCCCTATGTAGCCCCATGCGCAATAGTGGCAGTGGAATGCCTTGCTTGGGGTGAGATGATTAAAAAAAAAAAAAAGTATAATCCATTCGATTTAATTTAGATTATTATTTATTTTTTTTGTTTACGCTTCCATCTTAAC
This sequence comes from Ascarosepion bandense, assembly GCA_037127315.1. Lineage (NCBI taxonomy): Eukaryota > Metazoa > Mollusca > Cephalopoda > Sepiida > Sepiidae > Ascarosepion > Ascarosepion bandense. The sequence continues at coordinate 1,637,649 of JBBBDQ010001406.1, read as the reverse complement.
AGATCTTCAAATGCGAGATATCTAATAACATGGATTATAAATAAATAAAGATATATAATAGATATGAAATTCAAGAATCCACCTTTCTTATCAAACTCATTGGTAGTTGAATAAATTTAAATATAAACTTAATCTAACAAAGTTCTAAAAGACGAAACGCGTTGAGTAAAACCTTTCTCTTATTCTGCCATAATCTTTCCCTAAAACTCTTTATATATATATATATATATATATATATATATACCACAAGGCCAAATTCAATTCCGTTAACCTGCAACGGTATACAACTACCCTTCACTAGAACGGATTCCCACTACAACTAAAAGGGAATAGATAAGCAACCCACTATACCCATACTACACTTTGAGTAGCACTGCTCTAGATAGTATCGTTCCAAATATACACATAAACTATACCTCTTCCCTCTTATTAAGTAACGCTCTACATCGAGTAGCACTTGGCTTTTACAGCGGGGAATATTATTGCAAAAATTACACAAAAACGTGTTGGTGAATTTACTGTTCAAGCAATATATCACAGCATCATGTATTTAAAGCCTTAAATGTAGAATGCAGATTTGCACTATATATATATATATATATATATATATATATATATATATATATATGGCCGTATCTGACTGCCGGGCACACCGGGCAAGGGTCCGAGCCAATCCGTCAATCATAGTTAAAATCCGGGCAAGGAAAAATGTCTTCGTCAGAAATCAAACTAAACAATTCAGAAAGAAAGAAAGAAAGAAAGAAAGAAAGGAAGAAAAACGAAGAAAACATCCGAATGAACGCAGTAAAAATCTGTTTATTCATTAATTTTAGGAGAAAAGACTGGTTATACTCAGAAAGTCTGAACCCGATTTCCTGCTTTCGTCTACGTTCTGTGCCTAATTTCCACTGGAATAACCGAAAAAATCCGCAAAAATCATAGTTTCTGGAAACGGATGACACTGACGACATCATCATATTGTCACCTAATAAATCAGGGCAATTTTCTCTGTGCTCGGTGTTTTTTAGCATCAGCTACGGCACTATATATATATAGTGCCGTAGCTGATGCTAAAATCACCGAGCACAGAGAAAATTGCCCGGATTTATTTATTATTTTATATATATATATATATATATATATATAGAGAGAGAGAGAGAGAGAGAGAGAGAGAGAGAGTAATGGTTGTTACAATGGTTTATAAAAGCATAGTATCATTACACAAAAATGTTCATGTTTCGGAGCAGAACTGCTCTTCTTCAGGTGATACACCCACCACTTACATCTCACATTCTCAAAAATAAATCGTCTCCAGCGTTTATTGTCAGTTCCACATATCACCCGAAGATGAGCAGTTCTCCACAACTACTCATCTTGCTCCATGCACATAACGCTCATCGTGCTGAGTGTCTTAACGACTATGATACTGCTTCCTAATGAATTTTACCATTTTCTAATCCCTTACGCAAGTAGCGGACTTTCTCACGGGCTTTCCCAGCATTCCCTCAGGACACGCCTCTCTTCTAGATCTATGCTTTACCTCTGCACCTGATACCTGCCAAGTCTTGCAGTTTTGCCCTCTCGGCAACGCCTATCATGCTGTTGTCTCTCTCACCACTCTCACCTCCCACCAGGAGCCTCCTACTTATAGGAATTCTTACTGCTACAAACCAGTTCATTTCCTATGCGACGTTCCTTGGGAAAAAGTGTTCTATCTCCCAGTTGATGACAGTGCTTCCAAGATTTCTTGCTTGGGTGAAAGCTGGAATTGATGCCTTTATGCCTACCAGGAAGTTTCGTCTCAAATCTCATTTATTCCCTTGGTTCTCTTCTGCCTGTTCGGCCGCCATTACCCAAAGGAACAACTACTTCCGACTACTTCGGAACCACGCACCTGAACACAATAGGCGCCTATTCACGTCTGCCCGTAATAAGTGCAAGAGAATCCTGAATGACGCCAAGCGGTTGTTTGCTGAAAGAATGAGACAGCGCTTAGCTGACCGCAAATTCTGCTCCAAGGATTATTGGTGGTTATGCAAACGGGTGATGAACAACAACAAACCTCTATCATTCACTTAATCAATAAATTTGAGATCCTCACAGCATCAGTGGTCAAGGCCAAGTATTTTGCTCGCAGATTCTCATCCAACTCCACATTTGACTCATCTGGAGTATTTGCACCCGTCTTCTCTATTAGAACTGAGGTTAAACTGAACGAAGTATACATTACCATGACAGTGATATATACAGTAATAACAAAACTCGACCCCCATAATGCCAGCGGCGGTGATGGAATCCCGGTGATTGTTCTTAAGAAATGTGCCCGTGAACTTTCCTGTCCTCTCTAAACTGTATAACTCCTGCATTACTGCTTCTTGTGTTTCTGCATACTGGAAATCCTCTTCTGTCGTTCCTGTATTTAAGAACTCCGGTGAAACCTCGGACCCAGATAAACTATCGCCCTATCAGCCTTCTACCAATTTTCGAGAAGGTGTTCGAGGCCATTCTTAATGCTGAAATAGTTCAACATCTTGCTGCCCATAAACTATTCTCAGACAGACAGTACAGCTTCCGCTTCGCTAGATCCACGGCCGACATGCTAACGACCATCATAGAGTACAAGTACCAGGCCCTATAGAAGTCCGGCGAGACTCGTGCTGTTGCCATGGACATCTCCAAGGTATTTAACAGGGTTTGGCACACTGGCCTTCTATGAAAGCTAGGGGGCTATGGCATCACCGGACGCTTACTTGATCTGATTCAATCTTTTCTATCTAACCGCATAAGGAAGAACGTCTTGAATGGGCATGCCTCCAAGTCCTACTGTACAAACACTGATGTTCCTGAGGGCTTTATCCTAGGTCTGACGCTCTTCCCTATTTTCATAAATGATCTCCCAGACGTGATCAAGAGCCAAGTAGGCATCTACTCAGATGACACCACAATTTACGCCCACATCAGTATGAAATCCAGCGAGGCGGACAGACAATCTCGCTGCTGATATTGGGAGGGATCTACATTCTGTGGTGGAATAAGGTAAGAAGAGGCTTGTAAATTTCAGAGCTTTTAACACCAAGCTGCTGTCTGTCAATCATTACAGGCAACCTTTGCCTCCCAAATGCATGGACCAAGTGAGTCTCCCTGAAAGTAATACACTGCGCCTCCTCAGCCTTGCCCTCTCTTCCGATCTCAAGTGGAACCATTACATTGAGTCAGAAGCTAAATATATTGCTAGGAAGGTTTGGTCACTGTGTCAAGCCAGGATGTTTTTTTCCGCCTGAATCCATCTTGCACATATACAAATCAACCATCCATCCGTGCATGGAATGCTGTTGTCATATATGGTCAGGCGCCCGCGATGTTCATCTCAGTGTTCTCGACAGGCTCTATGAGAATCAGTAACGTGATAGGTAACGATTTGGCGGCTCGACTCCAGCCACTTTCCCACCGACGGGATGTGGCTTCCCTCTGTCTGTTCTATAAGTATTTTCATGGCTGCTCCAACGAACTGGTGCCTCTGCAACAGGTGTTTACTCGTGCAACCAGATGAGCAACCGGGTCTCACCAATTCACAGTTTGATCAACCAAATGCAGACGACAATTCTACTCCTGCAGCTGCTTTTCCCGCACTTCCCGCTTGTGGAACTCGCTTCCATATTCTTGCTTTACTGACGGCTACAACCTCCAGAAATTTAAATGCAATGTAAATAACAGCCTCTTAACCACTTGACTCTAGTTCTTTCTGCACCACCCTGTATATCCGTTCCGTTCTCTCCACTTTTGCAACTGTCAACACACCTGTATTCCTATCCTTAACTGGTTCGTCTTTCTTCTTTTTACTCACTTCCTATCTAATCTTTTTACTCTTATGTAGCCCCCTGCACATCAGTGGTGTTTCCGCCTTGCTCGGTGTGATGCGATAAAAAAAAATTATATCTCTTACCTCTTATTATATCATAGCGTCATGTATTTAAAGTCTTAAATGTAGAATGTAAATGACGCCATTTCGGTCGAGTTTCAATCCTGGGTAAAAAAGCAATCGGAGTCTAACCGTACTGATGAGCTGTGATACGGCGAAACAGATCTGTCTGCGGATGACTACACACACACATATATATATATATATATATATATATATATATGCATTTGAGTGAAGTTTCGCAATTATTTATTCATTTATTGATGTATAAATTTTCTGATGATGGTTCAATTGCAAGATTTCGTGATGAATAGGTGTAATATATATACACTTACAAATGTTTAAGTTAGAATGTCTGTCGGGACTTAATTAATTATGCAAACGCAAACACCTGGATACAGGCTTTTTTCCTCCCCACACAAAATCACACAAAAAATACAACAATGTATGTATTTCTTATATCGTTTTTTTTTCCTCAGATTTTGTCATCTCAACGTGAAGAAATGCTAATATTTATTCATCACATTACATCTTTACAATCCATTGTATGTTTTTCATTTCTCTACTGGGCATCTCATTCAAACACCAATTTATGTCGAAGCTAGCATCATGTATATTTTATGAGATTTTGAAGTAATCATTAAAATATATGCAAATTAAATATGCAATGTTATATATCTCTCTTTATCTATGATTGTGTATCGACGAATATATATGTACATATATATATATATATATATATATATATATATATATCATTATCTGTTTCTTATATATATATATATATATATCTTTATCTGTTTCTTATATATATATATATATATATATATATATATATATCAATATCATTATCAGTTTCTTATATATATATATATATATATATATATATCATTATCTGTTTCTTATATATATATATATATATATATATATATATATATATTCGTAGATACAAAATGATAGATAAAGATATATATATATATATATATATACTAGCAGTATAGCCCAGCGTTGCGCGAGTGTAATGAAAGCTTTAAAACTAAACCCTGTTCCAGTAGCTCAGACTCTTTGGACGTTGGCACGAAAGACTAAAAAGCAATAGTTGTTTCTAGTTAAAGCGAAACCGTAGACTGAAAGAAAAATGAATGTATTTAATTCAAATTTTGATTTCCTGATATCGATATCAAATAAGTTTTTTTCGTCGTAAACTGAATTTTGAAGGCTAAATATGTCCTCTGAGTAAATGGTATCATGGCTACAAGAACTACAATTTCACTTACTTAGAGCCAAACCCGAAGCAAAAACTCAAATAAAAGGGCTGAAAAAAAATACAGACACACGGGCAGATAAACAGACACACACATAAATATCTTGCCTTTTATATATATATATATATATATATATATATATATATATATATATATATTATCGATTTTCTGCACTATTGTAAGAACTGCAATCTGGAAACTTCTGAATATCGTTTCTAATGTCTTTGTCTATGAGTGTATCAAATTTCATTAACATCAGTCGATTCCTTCTATAACCCGATTTTTTCGATTATCGATTTTCGATATTTATTGGGGGTACTTCGACATAAAACCTAGCTGAGAACACTCGCAGACGCTTAGTGTACAACTGTGTAAATTTTCAAGAAAACCGGTGGAGCCATTTCGGACACTATAGGTAACAGACACAGACACACAGAGAAACACACACAGAGACAAAGTTCCATTTATAAATAACTTTATATATATATATATATATGTGTGTGTGTGTGTGTGTGTGTGTGTGTGTGTGTGTGTGTGTGTGTGTGCGAGCGCGAGTCAAAAATTCTCGCCCCTTTCGTAAAAGCCATGACTTCTTCGTGCTTAGTTGGTACTAGTGTGGTCACGTGATCATTTTTGACTGTTATTACAGTGTAGACATCGCCGTTTCGCTAGCAGTGTTCACCAAGCAAGAATAAAGAACAATAATCCGATATCTCTGGTAGGAATGTGTGTCAGGTGCTGAAATTTATTGGGGCTTTCAAACACAATGTGGGTCAGTGCATTACCACAGAGATGTGTGTATTAGAGTCTCGTGAAGTTTAAAATGACGCACGAAGAAAGAGCAGGACGCCCATCAAACTCCACCACTGACGAGAAGAAGAATCTAGCTCGAGATACTAGTGGCGAACTAGCTAGTTATTATCGATGAGTTTGCAGGTTCAAAGCAGATTCGGAAAATTGATCTTTTTTTTTCTCTCCTTGGTGTACACTGCTAGCGGGGCGACTATTTGTATATTGTAACATCAGCAGTAAAATTCGTGTGATAAAGTTCAAAGTTCGATCATGTGATCACAATTATATCAACTACAAGCACGGAGGAGTCGAAAACTGGGGGACAAGCCTAAAATATATGATGGCGAAAGTGCGGATCATTTTGACTTATCTTTGTATCCTTGTCGGTAGATATTTACTACGATTTTCTTTAATGAATTTTTTCCTTTTTATTTTTTTTTAAAGTTTGTCTTTTTTATTTCGCTTTCTCCCATTTCTTTAAGATGATCATTAAGGAGGTTTCTGTTCGTTTCTTTCTTGATTTCAACAAGTCTAGACAAGTAAATGAAAACAGGAAGATAGGACTAACCAGCAAATGTCAATATCCAAAGAAAGATACGAACTGCGTAAAGGCGATGTAAAAATCAAACAAGTAAATGTTCTGAGACGTGAGAAAATATGATACGGAAATCCGAAGTCGCATTGGTACAGCAAGAGAAACTTGCCAAAAACTAAACAACCCATGAAGAATTAGAAAGATTTTGTTACATACAAAAAGGAAAATACTGAACTGCCATGTAATATTTGTAATCACATATGGTAGCTAATTTCATGTTCTTCTTCTTCTTGGTCCCTTCGAGACAATCAATCATGCCTCTTCACAATTTCTTGTCCTTTGATAGCATCTGTCTGTCTCGGAAGACAATAGGGTTCTGCAGCTCAGATCAATCTGTTGCTGAGTTGAAGCGTCTGCTGTGGCTGTACCGGCCTATTCTGGAGAGGCAGGCTCTATTGCAGTTACCACAGGTGTAGGTGGCGTCTGATTCTGGGAGCACTGATGCAACCTTCTGCCGTCTGCGTTCTCTCCTCTTCTTCCATTGCTGGTCTCTCCTATCCTCACTTCTCTTGTAGTACGTCTTCACAGCACCTCTCCATTTGCTGCGGTCTTCAGCCACCGTCTCCCAACCAGCCGGGCCGGTACCACTTGCCCTCATGACTCGATTGCAGACATCCTTGTAGCGTAGGAAAAGCTGTTCTGTCATCCATTTACTCAAGCTAAGTAAGTTTGGCGTTGTTTTCTTCTGTTCCTCTCTCTTGCATAAGCCTTATTTCCTCATTTTTTGCCCTAGAAATTTCATCTCTCTTTTCTTGATTTTAAGTATAAGTGCCCATTTTGCTTCCGTTGTCTCTAGAACTTTGTGATGTGCCACAGTAAATATGGGCACGGCACGATTGCATTTGTACTTGCTGCTTTTCCCTACACGCAAATACCCATGAGAAACATATTAATCCATCGCTTCTCTTTCCAGCTATGTGTTAAATAGCAAGATATATTGAATTCTATAGCCCCAGTCGACAACCAATCTACCGCAGACACTAATGGCAACCTGCCGATCGAAAGCCTACTGCCCAGTTAGTGATATTTCTTTCTTGGCATGACCTCCCAAGCGTGTATCATGTATGGCACTTAACTGACTGACTGAATATAATAGTTGGAAATATAATTAAAATTTGTACTGGGCATAAAGTGGGGTATCAGTTTTCTATTGTTAAGAAGTAACTTGCGTTATGTTGTGGGTTCTTGTTTGGAAAACCACACAATACAATAATACCTAAAACAGATATGAGAGGAAAAATGTAAGCATATTGAATAAAAGATACACAACCTGTACACGGTTAGTAGATGCAGGACTACTTATTAGTAGGAGTCAAATATATACAAGGTCCGGGTAATAGTCTATATTTTTGATGAGCAACGAGTGGTGGTTCAGCTGCTCTGACAAACACCAACTCTAACAACAACTATATTTAGTTGTCCCTCCCAGTAAGGGCAACATGTGACACATGGTCAGTTATGACTGGGATTTCCGGGCTATATGGCCCGGCCAAAAAATGTCTATTTTTGCCCAGTCGTGATTCTACTCTTCGGCGGAACCACGACTGGGTTATTGCTCTCTGCTCGGAAGCAGAGAGCGCCCTCTACCCGAAGGCAGAGCGCTGACAGTGTTATAGCTGAAGAGTCTCAGCAACTCTAACAACAACAACAGACGACTCAACTGCTGTTCTCTGTAGGCAGGATTATTTGTATACTTTGGAAGAGTCCATTATGTGTGTAAAAAAAAGGGGTGACACCCCAACAAGTTAATTCCCCATAGAGGCATCTCCCCAGAGAGAATTGGTTCTGATGAAAATACTATAGATGTATCCGATTTGACAAAGGATTCTTAAGAAAAATTGCAAAGAATAAGATGCTATTAGCTTGTAAAATTGAAATCATAATACACTTTTGTCTTCAGAACAACAATTTAAATGAATTATATACCCTCGGTAAATTTGATAATGGCTTTTATTATTGAACTATGTCAAGAATTATATAGAAAGGGGTTCAAGGTTTCCCATTAATGTAGAGTTCTGCCACGAGAAGATAACTACAACCAGATTCGACTGGTTGCGAGTTAAATCAGCGCAGAGGACGTACTGAAAGCCTATGGTGGTGATTACGTGGGCTCGCTGGGTGAAAGGATTCGTAGTCACGACAGAGAGTGTTGTTCATTCGAGGGACTCAATGCGTACGAATCTGTGACCAAGTGGGCTTTGAAGTCGAAGTACATCGAGTGTAATCTGACATTGAGGGGGTGACCGGTGCTAATATACCGTGAGGTCTACCTCAATATAACATGAGGTTTACAACTCCGTTTAGATTATAGCGTGAGGTCTACCGCAGCATCACGTGTTTAGAATATGTTAAAGCTCTTGTTTGTTTTTATTTCAAGGCATATCAACCTCAGCGGGTCATTTATTGTCAACTAAATTTTATTTATTCATTGCTGGGAATACCTTCTACTTTCAACAATTTTCTATTGTTGTTTTTATATAAGTTTTGTGTCTAGTAATACTTTTTCTTTTCTAGTATCAAGATTCATTGGGATTTGTTTTTGAGGGCAGGGTCCCCAAGTACTACCCTGTTATTTAACTTATAACTGGAGGGAAGGGATGGATTAATACCTTTCCCAAGTGTACCAGTGTTTAAGTGAATGTAGGGTATTCAACTTGAATTCGAACTCAGCTAACCGATTTCTCTGTCCGAGCCGATATCCTCAGCACCACAACGCACATCCGTCACTAAACGTTTACAGCACTTGGTATTCCCAAGCTGTCACCCATCTAAGTACTGACCAGGCTCAACTTTGCTTAACTTCGGTGATATTTTTTGTGTGAGGTGGAAAAAAGCCTGTATCTAGGTGTTCGCGTTTGCATAATTACCGGTGTATTCAACGTAATATGGCCGTAAGCCGTGAAAGATATAAATGTCCATGTTTGAACTGTTGGCCAAGTGAGAGAAAGGGCACGAAGACCTCAGTGCTGTACCTGGGTAGACGTTATATTCAGGTATAACTCACGGTATAGTAACCGTGTGAGAGCTCTGGTATCCTTGAATCTAAATCCATTACGAATTTTCTCCATCATTCCAATAATTTTTCGTAGTATGGAAATAATTACCTGCGTTTTATTTGTTTATTCCAAAATGTCAATTGGGTGAGGAAGGGTGTCTGGTTACCTTTAGCATTACATTTCGTTATTATCTTTGCTACCAAAATACTTCATGTCTGCGAGACTGCCTTGTTTTTAATTTGATGTTCATTATTATTATTATTATGTCATTTTTCATCATATTTCGATAGCTGCTTTGGTCTCACTACCAACCAAGTCTTCGGGGAGACCTAAGGCAGGTCGTGGCGTGTTGTTATGACTCAATTTCATGTTTTTCTATCTTCCCTATCATCCCCAGCATTACATAGATAAAGTTTTCCTTAGTGTGTGGGCTGTACTTAATAAGACAATTTTTTGTATATCTCTTAAGCTGGGGTTTCCAGGGATTCTTTCAATGTGTTGTTTTGTTCCATTTTTTATCATTCCAAGTGCACCTACTATCACTGGCACAACTCTTGTTTTCAATTTCCACATTTTTTCTATTTCAATTTCCAGGTCTTATATTTTGACAGTTTTTCAAATTCCTTGATTGCTATGTTACAATCCGCTGGACAAGCCATATCAATTAATAGACAAGTTTTCTCTTTCTGGCTTTTAACAATAATGTCTGGCCTGTTTGCTTCAATTTTTCTGTCTGTGTAGATGGTGTAATCCCATAGAATGGTTACATCTTCTATTTCTGTAACCGGTGCTGGGTGATGTTCATACCAGTGTTTGTTTACAGCTTTTCCATGTTTGCACATTTCCCAATGTAAATATTGCCCAACTCTATCGTGGCGATTTTTATATTCATTTGGGGCAAGCACAGAACAGCCTGAGATTAGGTGGTCTATTGTTTCTTGGTGTTTATCACAAAACCTGCATTTTGGATCCATATTATTATGCATAATATTTGCCTGGAAGTTTCTAGCGAAAAGACTTTGGTCTTGTGCTGCAAGAATAAAGCCTTCAGTTTCAGACTTTAATCCAGATGCACATAACCATCGATGAGTATTAACTTTGTCAACATCGGATTTATTGGCACGTTCTGGATATTGGCCATGCAGAGGTTTGTCTTGCCAGCGCTGTTTAATCTGTTCAAGAGCTTTATCTTTGGCTTTCATTTTCATATTTTTTGCCGCAATAGTTGGTACTTGGCTTCTGTTTTGCTTTTCTATAGAATCTACTAACTGTAAATCTTGTTTGTATTTACTGCCTTCTTTTATTATTGAATATTTTTTCTTTCTTTCTTCATGCTGTCTTACTAATTGTATCATCCAATCCTTTGTTGTTTATATGTATGTTAGTAAGCCAATAGTTGTTGTCTTGTATGACAATTCCAGCTGAATAAGACCTCTTCCACCTTCTTTACGGGGTATGTATAGACGGTCTACATCAGCCTTTGGATGATGCGTCTTATGCTTAGAAAGAAGCTTTCTTGTTTTAGCATCCATTCGCCTGATGTCCTTTAGAATCCAGTTTAAGATGTTAAAGCTATATTGGACAACTGGGACTGCCAGGCTATTAATGGCCATAACTCTGTTCTGAGAATTTAATTCAGTTTTTAATATCATTCGTGGCCTTCTATAGTACTCTTTACGCACTATTTCTTTCATTTTTTTATGGTGAATGTTTTCGCTCTCATTTACACCTAGGTATTTATAAGCTTCTTCTGGTTTCAATTCTTTTATTGTTACAGCAGGGTCTAAGCTAATTGAGGATGTTTCTTGTATTGATCCACGTAAAACTGTAGCTTTAGCACATTTACTCAAATTAAATTTCATTCCAATGTCTTCGCTGAAGCATTTTACAGTTTGCAGAAGACCTTCCAGCTCATTATCATTCTTAGCATATAACTTTAAGTCATCCATGTAAAATAGATGGCTTATTTTCTTTTGGCCTATTTTATAACCACATTCTGTCTTATTAAGTTGACTGGTTAGTGCTATTAATGATATGCAGAATAGTAAGGGAGATAAAGAATCACCTTGAAATATACCTCTTTTGATGTTTATTTCATCAGACTTATAGGTTCCATTTATATGATTGAGGTAAAGGGTTGTTTTCCATATAGACAGGCACTGTTTGATGAAAATAATGATGACGGGCGATATCTTGTATATATTTAAAGTCTTTAAAATCCAGGAATGTGGCACACTATCGAATGCCTTACGATAATCCATCCAGGCAGTACTAACATTTTTCTTTGTACTGTAGCAGTTTTCCAGGATCATTTTGTTAATTAGCAATTGGTCTTTACAACCATAACAGCCACGTTTGCACCCTTTTTGTTCAAGCGGTATCATGTCATTTCTTTCTAAGAATAAATATGTTTGTTTTGTTAAAATAGTTGTTAATAGTTTATATGTTGTCGGAAGACATGTAATTGGTCTGTAGTTTTTCGGGTTGTTTGTGTCACCATTCTTGGGTAGAAGAAATGTAATTCCTTTGGGCATCCATGCAGGAATTTTAGTGGGATCGTCAACCATTTCTTGAAGTTCTTTGGCTAGTTTTTTATGTGCTGTATTTAAATAATATAGCCAAAAGTTAGGAATTTTATCTATACCTGGGAATTTCCAATTGTGTGCTTTTTTTAGTGCAAATTTAACATCTTCTTCTGTAATTCCAGTTCATGTCTGTTCTGGTTTATTTTTCATTCGTTCTATCTCTTGCGCAATCCAATGTACTTCCTTGCTATGTTCTTTAGGGCAAGCCCATATCTTTTCCCAGAACTGTGTGACTTCTTCCATTCTGGGGGGAACTGTCACTTCAATTCTTTTTTTACCTATTTCCCTGTATTATTATTATTATTATTATTATTATTATTATTATTATGTTGTCATTTTTCATCATATTTCTGTAATTAACAAGACATTTTTTGTATATCTCTTAAGTTGGGTTTTTCAGGGATTCTTTCAATAGTTCATTTTCTTGTGCGATATATTTAGAGGACGTAGGTGATCATGGACTGTCACTTGGCTCTGTCTCTTGTCGACCTCAATGTTTTTCTGGTTGGCATCCCTCCCAAACCCGGTTATATCATTCATTTGCTCAGGTCTATCATATATATCTAGCACAGCTATCCACTGTCACTATTTCCTTTATGGCTTCTGCTCAGACGAACTGAAGTCACTGATGCCTCCTCAACAGGTGTTTACTCGTGCAACCAGACTGGCAACTGGGTCCCACCCATTCACAGTCAGGTTAGCCAAATGCAGACGACAATTCTACTCCTGTAGCTTCTTCTCTCGCACTTCCCGCCTGTGGAACTCGCTCCCGTATTCTTGGTTTCCTGACGGCTACAACCTCCAGAAATTTAAATGCAAAGTCAATACTCATCTACTAACCACTGGACTCTAGCTCTCTCCCCACCCCCGTATAACCTTCCTTTTGTCTCCACCTATGTATCTGTCATCGCACCTGCTTTCTCAGCTTTCTATTGTTCCTTTCTAACTAATTTTTACTCCTCACTCTTTTCTAATTAATCTTTTTACATTTATGTAGTCCCCTGCACATCAGTGGCATTTCCGCCTTGCTCGGGGTGAAATGATTTTAAAAAAAAAAGTATGAATCGTGTCATTCCTCTCAAACATCATCGTTGCTAATGTGCTCAGTCCCTGGTATCCTCAGCATCCTTCTGTAAACCACATTTCTACTGCACCAGTCTTTTCCTTCATCCTTGATGAGTTCGTCTAACATTCACTTTCATACAGAAGGACAGATATCACAAAGCAATCCAGCACACATTTCTTTGTTTCTAATAAGAATTTCCCTGTCGCTCAGTAATCTAGTTAGCTTTTGAAGTGAGTCCTTGTCCATGACAATGCGTCCTTGGATCTCAACTTCGTAATTTCCATCCTCTGTTAAAACACTTCCCATGTATTTAAATTTCATTACTTATTTAATTTTAGATTCTTCGACCTGTAGTTGGCATTTTGGGGTCTTCTTTTTGCTGATGAACATCTATTCAGTTTTCTTGAAGTTTGTGCTCAGTCCTTCTTCTCGCTTTCTGTTTCAAGTGTTGCTGTTGACAAAACGCAAGAAGTGCCGAAACAAAACATCTACGATATGGAGATTTATAAATTTTAAATAATTAATTTTGCTCCATTCTGTATTCATCACTTTTGAAAAATTATTGCTTTTTTTAATATCGGATATTATTCAACCCATACTAACCCTATACTCGTATATATATATATGTATATATATATATATATATATATATATATATATATATATATATAGATAGATAGATAGATAGATAGATAGCAAATTACCTTATTTTCAATAATTATTATGTTCTTTAAAAATTATATAATATAAAAAGTTTTTTAAACTTTATCCGTATCAAACAAATTTACTCTCACACATAGACGTGCAAACGACGTGTACACATTCCGAGACTAGCGGATATGTACTGGGTGACCAAGAGCTAATCTACCTGTCCAATCAAACGATTCTCACGATTTTCTTTGATCAGTAGGGAGCTTTTCTCCCTCACCGCTATCATTTGAGGTGAGAAACACACGGTAATAATAATAATAATAATAATAATAATGGATGATACAATTAGTCAAACAACATGAAAACAGAAGGGAAAAATATTCAATAATAAAAGAAGGCAGTCAATACAAACAGGATTTACATTTATCAGATTTTGTAGAGAAGCAAACCAGAAGCCAAGAACCAACTATTGCGGAAAAAATTATCAAAATGAAAGCCAAGGATAAAGCTCTTGAACAGATGAAACAACGCTGGCAAGATAAACCTCTGTATGGCCAATATCCAGAACGTGCCAATACATCCAATATTGATAAAGTTAATAGTCATCGATGATTAAAGTCTGAGACTGAAGGCTTTATTCTTGCAGCGCAAGACCAAAGTTTTCTCACTAGAAACTTTCAGGAAATATTATACATATAATGTGAATCAGAAATGCAGGTTTTGTGATAAACACCAAGAAACAATAGGCCACCTAATCTCAGGCTGTTCTGTATTTGCCCCAAATGAATATAAATGCGACACGATAGATATACATTGGACAATGTGCAAACATTATGGAAAATCTATAAACAAACACTGGTTTGAACATCACCCAGCACCGGTTACAGAAATAGAAGATGTCACCATTCTATGGGATTATACCATCTACACAGATAGAAAAATTGAAACAAACAGGCCGGACATTATTATTAAAACCAGAAGAAAAAACTTACCTATTAATTGATATGGCTTGTCAAGCGAATTGTAACATAGCAACCAAGGAATTCGAAAAACTGTCAAAATATAAAGACCTGGAAATTGAAATAGAAAAAATGTGGAAATTGAAAACAAGAATCGTGCCAGTGATAGTAGGTGTACTTGGAATGATAAAAAATGGAATAAAACAACACATTGAAAGAATCCCTGAAAACCCCAACTTAAGAGATATAGAAAATGTCTTGTTAATTACAGAAATATGATGAAAAATGACAAAATAATAATAATAATAATAATAATAGGGAGATTTGAAAAAAAAAATGAAATGGAGTCATAACAACACATCACTACCTGTCTTAGGTCTCCCTGTACACTTGGTAGGTAGTGCGACCATAGCAGAAATCGATTTTTTTTAATCATTTCACCCCGAGCAAGGCGGAAATGCCACTGAGTTGCAGGGGACTACATGAATGTAAAAAGATTAATTAGAAAAGAGGGAGGAGTACAAACTAGTTAGAAAGGAACAATAGAAAACCGAGAAAGTAGGTTCGATGACAGATACATAGGTGGAGAGAAAGGGAAGGTTATACAGCGGTGGGGAGAGAGCTAGAGTCCAATGGTTAGTAGATGAGTATTGACATTGCATTTAAATTTCTGGAGGTTGTAGCCGTCAGGAAAGCAAGAATACGGGAGCGAGTTCCACGGGCGGGAAGTGCGAGAGAGGAAGCTGCAGGAGTAGAATTGTCGTCTGCATCAGGTTTTCACAGTCAGGTTAGCCAAACCTGACTGTGAATGGGTGGGACCCGGTTGCCAGTCTGGTTGCACGAGTAAACATCTTTATGAAAAATGACATAATAATAATATTTATGTAAAAAATGATTTACTTGTACCTTACGTTGTAAAACTCGGACCGGAAGGAAAAGTATTCGAAAGAATATTAGGAGTTGGCAAAGGAGTCAAAGAAACATTGTAAGCTGACTTTTGAATTTTCTTGTAATGATGGGTTCGCTTGTAACGCGATCACGTGTATTGAAAGAACGCTTGGGATTGAGACTAAAAGAGCATCCCTCCTAAAACGGCTTTCATTTATAATTCAAGGATTCTCCGAAGGCTTATTGAGTTAGAAGGATTCTTGTCATCACCAACAGTCAAGAATAGAACTTTCATTAGCAGAACCAATGAGCGACGGTAACACAATAATAATAATAATAATAATAATAATAATAATAATAATAATAATAAAACCAGGATATTGATTATGTTTAAAAGAAATTACTACCAAGCGAATTTGGACAAGTCCAGGATCTGCGGCATGAAGTTGAAAAATATCACCAACATCACTTGCGCTTGAATCGAAAGAACAAACGCAATTCCATGAAAAAGTTGCCATCTCTCTGCGTTGGTATCTACAGGGTGTTGCAGCAAAATCTGACTCTTGACAAAAAGTAAACGAAATCGGCAATAAAAATGTACATGAAGAGACCCGACAATTTATTTAGCAACAATTAGAGTTATATACTACATCATCTGCGGCGACGAAAACCTCAACGAACGGATACATGATGTCACCCTCACTTGAGATGACGCCAAGGATTAAGACGGAGGAGGGAAACTTCGTATGCTTCACGACGGGAATCTCATCGATGTCTTTGCAGATCCACTTCTGCGGCCTGCCTGTTGCTTGTATAGTCCTGGTTAAAATACTTTTCATCAGAGAAGAACCTCAGCATTCTTTCAAAAGGGCCTGAGAATCACCGTGGAGGTCTACCAGAAGGTACTGAGAAGCGTGGTGAAGTCCTGGATGGACGAGCTCGTGCTGAACGCCCATACGTCTTCTAACAAGACTCCGCTCCTGCACAGAAGGCCAAGGTTCTGAGATTCTTCTCTGATGAAAAGAATTTCAACCACGTCCAGACAAGCAGCAGGTGGATCTGCATAGACATCGAGGAGGTTCTTGACCTGAAGCATACGAAGTTTCCCGCCTCCTTCATACTCCTTGGCATCATCTCCATTGAGGGTGAGGTCATGCCTCCGTTCACGCCCGCGATGAGGTGGTCGTTGCCGCAGTCGGGCGTTACATTGAAAAATAATGTAGTATATAATTGTTGCTAAATAAACTGTCGGTTCTCTGCATATAGAAAGCCACAAGATCATTAGTACTACACATTTGTAACTGTTCAGACGAGACAAACTGGTCAAACATTACACGACGTCAAAGTACCCTCTTCCGCTGTTTTGAATGTATATCTAAACTTATTTATAAATGGAACTTTGTCTCTGTGTGTGTATGTGTGTATGTGTATGTGTTTTTGTATGTGTGTCTGTGTGTGCATGTGTGTGTCCGTTACCTATAGACTCCGAAACGACTGAACGGATTTTCTTGGAAATTTACTAAGTTGTACTATACGCGTCTGCGAGTGTTCTTAACTAGGTTTTGTGTGGAGGTACCCCCGATAAATATCGAAAATCGATAATCGAAAAAATCGAGTTATAGAAGGAGTGGTCCGATTTTAATCAAATTTGATACACTCATAGACAAAGACATAAGAAACGATATTCAGAAGTTTCAAGATTGCAGTTCTTACAATAGTGCAGAAAATCGATAATATATATATATATATATCAAAAGCAAGATGTCTCTGTGTGTGTCTGTTTATCTGCCTGTATGTCTGTATTTTTTTCAGCCCTTTTATTTTAGTTTTTGCTTCGGGTTTGGCTCTAAGTAGATATAATTGTAATTCTTAGTCTCAGCCATGATACTATTTACACAGAGGACTTATTTTGCCATCAAAATTTAACTTACATCCATTCATTTTTTTTTCAGTCTACGGTTTTGCTTTAACTGGAAACAACTATTGCTTTTTAGTCTTTCGTGCCAACGTTCAAAGTGTCTGAGCTCCTGGACCATGGATTAGTTTTAAAGCTTTCATTACCCCCGAGCAACGCCGGGCTATCCTGCTAGTGTAATGTGAAGATTTAAAGAGAAATAGGAGCAAAACACATAGAATTAGAAAATGACAGTTGTCACTTCTGGAATACGTAATGCGGCAATTAGGTTAAAAGAAATTGAAACTTACAGGATATGGAATAGAAGAGAAGCAGAAATTAATACTGTGTATCCCTACCTAAAATGCTTGCGTAAATGGATGGCGGAACAGGGTTTTGGAGATGAGTATGGAAAAATATTTCTTTGTAATAAAGAGCATTATATATTACAATCTAAATTCCGCTACATATCTGGGGAATAGATAATATTTCCATATTGATAATATGTTTACAGAATCAACTTTGAAATTCTGGATGTGAAATTTTTAAGAAATAATATTAAGTGTTTCTCGCGTTTTAAAAAAGAAAAATGAGTAAGCCAGACAGGCGTGACTAAGCAATAAACAAATCTCTGTAACAAGTGATTAAATGAATGCCATTCAGAATATGGCTTTGTTGCAATCAATAAACGACAAAACATTATGACATGAAAATCATGACACTGAAATGGTTTAATTCTCGATTGTAAGAAAACAATATCAGAATGTAAAATTTGTTAAAAAAATATCATATAAATTGATGTACGTTTAAACACGAATTCTGTTTTTGGTTAAAGAAACTCATGTGATTTATGATATTTCGAAAACCCACACTCAGTAATGAAACAATAAGCATTTATTTATTTTTTTTTGTTTGAAACTAAAATAAATAGACAATAACTATATTTTAATATACTCGTCATCTTGCTCTCCTACATTGTTCATACCAGGGTGCTTCCATATTTATAAGATCTTGTATAGTTTTGTCGTGTCCCCTTCTCTGCACCGCCACCCAGGTTTCAGTTTAGGGGAGCAAACGAGTTGCTTTCTCTGTGGATATACATAGTGGATGACAGAGCGTCATCCGGCACAGAAGACTTATTCCTTCGTATCCGGGTCACTTCAGAAGATGAAAACTGTGGTTCTCCGAAAGCATCTGAGGAAAACCTTTACAAACCTGAATCTTTCACCTCTGGATTTCATTGGAATAGATTACCGTTGTTTTGAAAATTGTTTACTTGTTTACAACTGGGAAAAAAACATGAAATCAGCTTCCTCACTAAAATGGCTTAAATGTCAGAACCGTTTGTTTTTCTTGTCTTGGATTGCAGTCATGATTGGAAGAACAAAACGGGATTGAACCACGCATAAATTGCACGTAATTTCTGGGGAAATTAAAAGTGAAAGTTAAACGGAGAAAAATATGATGGCGGATAATCTTTGTTTACTTACGTATTAATCCCTATCGAAAAAAGTGACGACTACACAGTCCAAGATCTCTACAGATCTTGCCAATTCAGGTAGCTCTATATTTTACAACGGCCTCTCCAACAAAAAACAAGGAAGGGAAAATTATCAGAAGTATTCACCTTATATCGGAATTTCTCATTCGAATAAATTTGGATTGGCCCGTCAGATAAAATTCATGCTGACAGAAATTCTCAGAAATATTGTGAATATACATCAAAGTATCATGATTATTTCATCAACTGAAATATCAAAAAATGCATATTTCACGGTTTCTACTCCGATGAACTTAGCCCACTGGTGCTCCCTAAGACTGAATTTACTCGAGCCACATAATTAGCAACTAGGTCCCACCCTTGTACAGTGAAACCAATAAAATGTAAATTTTACTCCACAGCTTCTTTTCTTGCACTTCCCGCCTGTGGAATTCCATTCCATTTACTTGCTTCCCCGACAGCTATAATCTCCAAGAATATAAATGTAAAATCAATAGTCATCTACTATCTCACTAACCTACATCCTCTCTCACTCTCATGCTTCTTTCTCCGTCCACACTCATCAGTATTCTCATCTTTCTCTTACCCACTTCCTGACACCCTCTATAATCTCTTCCTATCCTTTCTCTTGTGCTTCTTTCTCCGTCCACTCCACTCTCATCAGTATTCTCATCCTTCTCTTACCCACTTTCTGACATCGCCTATAACCTATCACGCTTTCTCATAACTTTCCTCGTATGTAAACCCCCTGCAAAACAGTGACAGGAAAATGCCTTGCTTGGAGCGATATGATTATGATTTTTTTTTTTTTAATCATCTCACCCCAAGCTAGGCATTCCACTGCCACTATTGCGCATGGGGCTACATAGGGTAAGGTAAAGGGAAGGAGTGGTTAGACATAGGGAATGTCAGGAGGAAGGTGACAGATGAGTAAGGATACCGAGCATGAGGGTTGGGCAGATGGGAAGAGTGCTTGATAGAATGGGAGCAGGTTAGTGTGTTAGGAGGTGTCTATTGACCTTACATATAAACTACTGGAGATTTTAGCCGTCGGGGAAAATAATATATATTCCCTGACAGGGAGAATCCCCAAGAATTTAAATGTAAAGTCAATAGTCATCTGACTAAGCTGCATCCTCTCTCTCATGATCTTTTTATCCCCTTCACTCCACTCTCACCAGTATTCTTATCCTTCTCTTACCCAATTCCTGACACCCCCTATAACCTGTCACTCTTTCTCATAACTTTCCCTCCTACGTAACCCCCTGCAAATCAGTGGCAGTAAAATGCCTTGCTTGGGGCGATATGATTATAAAATATATATGATTACTGTGTGTTAATATTTACTCTTTGATAATGGCTTATGTGAGCCGAAAGCTTAGACCCGATAAAAAAATCAACAATTACTGTGATTTTTTGTTGTCTTTCAACATCACCATCAAGTATATCAGACGGTATGAACGGATCCTACACAAAATTAAGAGACAAAACTTGTCTATGTTATTCAATGAAACCTGCATTAATATATATATATATATATATATATATATATATATATATATATATATATATATATATAAATTCCCTGACAGCGAGAATTTAAATATAAATTTAATAGTCATCTCACTAACCTGCATGCTCACTCTCATGATCCTTTCTCTTTCTCATAACTTTCCTTTTAGGCTTCTATTACGTTGTTGATTATTTCAGGCGCGTTCGTTTCTGATTGGTCATCATATATATCTTTAGGATTGCATTCAATCAACTTCAGCTGGAAGTTATGCGCGGAGCCTAATACGCAAAGCACCAAATATGTCATTATGTCTTAAGCTGTGAAAGACGTAACTTCCTGTTTCTGCTCTTAGTGTCCTTACAGGATAAAACCTCGGAATTGGAAATCAGAAAGCCCTGATCCAATTCTAGAACGTTTCTTTATAGTCACTTGCATGTAAATAATCTTGAATACACATCCTATTCCCCAGCTATCGGTTAAATAGTATCCATTCTATTTACAATCTAAAAATATTTTCCCACTTTAAATAACCCGTAAAAATTGTTACGGTATTAAAAAAAAATATTAATAAAATCAACACATATTGACTGTTGACTTTTTCATTTCTTATTATTTATCTAAAAACCACTTTAAAGTCTCTTTCATTTTCTACTGTCTTTGTTAGGCAGATGTATGCTTTCTCTCAGATATTAATTCAATCCCTTCAAATTCGTTTGCGTTTTCTCTACCTTCCCCAAATATTCCTGTAAGCTGTGAATTTAAATCTAAATCTGTTCCTCTTCATAATTGCCATCCTGTTTTTTTACCCATTTAATCGTGATATAAATTTTTGAATCTAAGTAAAGTGATACTGGTTAGAATTGAATTTCGTATACATGATCCCCACCAGGATTATTCTTACAGTTTAACATTGAACCCTCTGCCTTGACCTACTTCCTTCCAACTTCCATCAATTACGCATTGTTTTTTTCACTCCTGTCCTCTCCTCTAACTTTTTTTCTTATCATTTTTGTAAAAAAAAAATTTTATAATTTTTAATAATATTTATTTAAAATAGTTCTTGTCCTAATACTTTTGCACAGTACTGTTAGACATTTATATATATATATATATATATATATATATATATATATATATATATATATTTATATATATATATATATATATATATATATTCTAAAAATATACTATTAAATATAAGAGACACTCAATGTCTATTATGTTTAATCATGAGCCGTTCTAAACGTCGTATTTTGGCTTTAATTTCAGTTAAAAATAAAGACAAAAATTCTCCAACATTCTCATGTGAGCCGAAAGCTTAGAAACAAATTAATAAAAGATTATCCAAATATTGGAGAATTTTTGTCTTTATTTTCAACTGAAATTAAAGCCAAAATACGACGTTTAGAACGGCTCATTATTAAATATAATAGACATTCATTGTCTCTTATATTTAATAGTATATGTTTAGAAAATTATTTTCTGCCTCGATACACTATATATATATATATATATATATATATATATATATATATATATACAGTACTGTGCAAAAAGTATTAGGACTAGAATTATTTTATCTTGTATGAGGCATCAAAATAAAGTTTAAAATCACCCCTAACACTTGTGCACACTACCGTTAGTGCGCAAAAGTATTAGGACAGGGGTGATTTTCTTAATAATTCTCACTGAAATTCAAATACAGGGGGAAAAGCCCAACCGTTGTAAGAACCAGGGAACGAGCACCAGTCTGACATTCAGCTAAGTGCTATACGTGATGGCGATCATGTCTCGAAACAGACATAACTACTTCGACAGAAGATTATCCCGCTGCTATTACATTCTCTTCTACATAATCATTTTCCTCTTATGTAGCCCCCTGCACATCAGTGGCATTACCGCCTTGCTCGGGGTGATATGATTAAAGAAATGTCAGAAGGAGGGTGATAGACGGGTAAGGATAGCGAGGATGGGGGTTGGGTAGATGGGAAAAAGTTTTTGAGAGAATGGATGCGAGTTAGTGTG
>JBBBDQ010001406.1:1532500-1612500 GCA_037127315.1 Ascarosepion bandense | reverse complement strand
CGTCCTCTTACGGGAGAATTAATGCAAATATCAGTTATTGGATTGATATACCTTTACTAAAAGGTTTACCCTTATTTTTGTCATGACTTATACAGACGATTTTTTACTTGCTTTTATTTTCAATAACGTCCATAACTAACTCTTCTTTTATTATATATAAATCTGTGGAAAATTGTTCACTATTTTCTGGTAAATATTCATACTGTCTTTGATTTTAAATCATATTCGCAAATTATTATTTAAAAGCACTCCTCAACAGTCACCTGGATGTAAGCAAATTGATTTACAAACAACTTCATATTGATCCCATAACCCCTCTTTGAATGTAACTAATTTATGCTTTATATTCATTCGGAAACGACAGATCCATATAAAATGTTCCATTGCTAGCGGAAAAATTCCTTTAACGAAAGCTCATTGATTAACCCAAATGTCTTTCACTGGCGCTTCTTCGTTGTTTAAAATGTAAAAGAGATCACGTGACTGCTACAGACGGGAAGAATGTTATGTCTAGACGATCGGCTAGAATACAAATATCTTCTTTTGTTATATTGTAGAATTTTGAATCCGTCTGACAACTTCTCGTCCAGCATCTGACGGCTAAAACCTCCAGAAATTTAAATGCAAAGTAATATTCATCTACTAACCACTGGACTCTAGCTCTCTCCCCACCCCTGTATAACCTTCCCTTTCTCTCCACCTATGCAAAGTCAATACTCATCTACTAACCACTGGACTCTAGCTCTCTCCCCACCCCTGTATAACCTTCCCTTTCTCTCCACCTATGTATCTGTCATCGCACCTGCTTTCTCAGCTTTCTATTGTTCCTTTCTAACTAGCTTGTACTCCTCACTCTTTTCTAATTAATCTTTTTACATTTATGTAGACCCCTGCACATCAGTGGCGTTTCCGCCTTGCTCGGGGTGAAATGATTAAAATATATATATATATATATATATATATATATATATATATGTATTTTAATTCAGATACTTCAATCCAAGGGAAAAAAGCAGGAAGGTAAATTCCAAAAAACCCGATCCTAATTAATATTAAAAATTTTATTTTAATATTAAAAAATGATACAGGAAGAGAGCTCCATGTAATAAAATATTACAGAGCAAATATATATTAAAAAAGGATTAATTCAAAGAAGTTGAATGGCCATTTAGATATGAAGATCCCCATGGGGGATAACACATCACCTCAGCAACAGAAAAATCCTTATTTTTCTGTTGCTGAGGTGATGTGTTATCCCCCGTGGGGATCTTCATATCGAAATGGCCATTCAACTTCTTTGAATTACTTCTTTTTTTAATATATATATATATATATATATATATAGTAGCGGCCATAATATAAGGAGCGGAAACAAAGACATAAATATGTGTATTACTGAAAAAATAATTCATGATTAGCAATTAAATTTTTACCGAATAAAGATTAGGGTATAATGCATAAATATTATACAAAGTTACAAAAATTTACATAATTTTTTTTTAATAAAGATTAAATGAAACAAAGTGAAAAAAAAAACTAAGTAACGATCTTGTGAATAATTGATTGTGAACAAAATAGCAACAAAATTTAATATTTGGTAAACATCCCCTTATTTTCAATGTCTTCTTTGCATCGTCAACCACATGATCTAATTAATTTCTTGCAAAAATCAGCAGTAATTCCCACCACCATTTGTCTTTCAGTAACTCCCGTTGGTGATTTTGTATATAAACACATGCCTTGATTCATTTCGGAGTTGTCGTCAAAATCTTAAACAGAATCTGCAATGTAATTTGGTATTGACTTGGCAGCTGAACTCCCTCTGTCTTCTACAAATATTTTCACGGCTTCTACTCCTACTTTCTCAGCTTCCTGGTGCTCACACTGCACGAATTTACTCGAGTTACTAGACTGGTAACTAGGTCCCACCCCTTTACAGTGAAAACAATCAAATGTAACCGAAACTTCTACCCAACAGTTTCTTTTCTCACACTTCCCGCCTGTGGTACTCTTATTCGTATTCTTGATTTCCTGATGACTACAATCTCCAAGAGTTTAAATGCAACGTCTAATTATTTTAATATGTATTTCTAAGTGTGGCTGCATTTTGTCATAATTTCTGTTCTTTCATTTAACAGTTCGTCTTTATTTGGTATATATATATATATATATATATATATTGATTGA
Organism: Ascarosepion bandense; assembly: GCA_037127315.1. Classification (NCBI taxonomy): domain Eukaryota; kingdom Metazoa; phylum Mollusca; class Cephalopoda; order Sepiida; family Sepiidae; genus Ascarosepion; species Ascarosepion bandense. The sequence continues at coordinate 1,610,313 of JBBBDQ010001406.1, read as the reverse complement.
TTGATTGATTGTTTAATACTTAGTTTTTGGTCCTAATAGGGTTAGACCAGTGCACATTTGTATTAAAAAGTGTTCTATACAATTATATTGTAGAACTTTTGAATATGGCTATCTTTACGTGGAGGATTGTAAGAACAGCCAAGCCTTACAATGGTGGACAAATATGTAGACAGTGCCAAGAAGAAAAATTAGAAATTATACCCAAATAAAGACGAACTATTAAATGAAAGAACAGAAATTATGACAAAATGCATGAATACGTCATAATTCGTTTGAATTTAAACAATGCGCATTCATAGATTCTCTGCCATGTGAACGCTGAAATAAAACACCGTTACAAGAGTGTTCTTAAAAAGAAAAACGGTAAAAGGAAAAACGAGTTATTAAAAATCACCTGAAGACACCACTCATGGTAGAAACCAAGGTAGCGAAATAACTCGTTCAAAAGTGAAAAAAAAAAAAAAAAAAAAATATATATATATATATATATATATATATATATATATATATATATATATATAAAGGGTTAATGATAGCACCGGACAACAAGAGAGAAAATGATAAAATAAGGAAATCACTTTACAAATTCTTCAAACAAATAGATTTTGCTAACAGTGCAAACAAATAAAAAGTAGTCCAATATTTATATGGAGGGTTCAATTTACACACTGGCAATGTCTGTCCATATATGAAAGAGCAAACACAAATTTAAAATATATGAACACAAGATCTAACCAACCCAAAGGCATAATCAGGCGCAACCACAATGGAATAGAACACAGACTATCTAATAATTCGTCAAACAAAACAATATTTGACGCAAAGAAAAAAAGGCTATGAAGATGCACTAAGAAAATCTGTCCATGAGGACATTTTAGAATACAATTCTCAACCAAACAGACAAATAAACAATGATAGAAAACGAAATATTATCTGGTTCAACCCTCTATTTAACTTGGAAGTAAAAACCAAAAAGGACAAATATCTTTTAAACTAACCCTTAATACTTTCCAAAAAGCCCAGAATTATACAAAATTTCCAATAGAAATACAATCAAACTGAGTTAGAACTGTACTAGTAATCTAGAAAATTTCATAAATAAACAAAATGCCAGAAACCCAAATAGCAACGTACAAAACTAAATCATTAATAAGGAATGTAACTGTAGGGACAAAAATAAATGACCGCTTCAAAGACTTTGTAATACGAAAGAAGCCATTTACAAAGCAAAAGTCAGTCAGTTAAGTGCCATACGTGATACACGCTTGGGCGATCATGTCTCTTTCGAGACATGACTGACTGGGCAGAAGGTTATGCCGCAGTAGGTTGCCATTGCTTTCTGCGTTAGACTGGTTGCCGGCCAAGGCTATAGAACCCAATCTGTCATGTTATTTGACCTATAGCTGAAGTGAGAAGTGATGGATTATATTACATTCTTATATTAAGTATAATTAGTGGGGGATCAGTTTATTACTTCATAAGAATAGAAAACCGAACCCCCATCTTATGCCGACTGGAAGTTTTAAATTACCGCTTCAAAGGCTTTGTAATACGAAAGAAGCCATTTACAAAGCAAAAGTACATGACCTAAAGAGTCAAAACAAAAAGAATTTGGGATCAACAAACGACACTTAAGAGTAGATGGTTTAATTACAAGTCTAGAAAACTTTGACAAATGTACAAAACTGGCGAGACACATGTGGGAATTGGAATTAAGGGCCCACACATAATGTAAAGTTTAAAAATAGCCACACCCTTCAACGGTGGAAAAATATGTAGACTATGCCAAGGAGAAAAGTTAGTTATTATTTTATTCCCAAAACAAAAATGAATGACTTAATGAAAGAACAGAAAACATTACCAAGTGTAACCATACCAACAAATACCTATTAGGATTATACAATCATAATAAAGGTTCTAACTTCTCCTAATTTTGAAAATTTCCCGTTCATAAAAAAAATTCTTTAGAGTGAGTGAGCTTAAAAAACGTAAAATAGGTTCTTGTAAATTGCCTAAAGACACCAGAATGTAGAAATGTAGAAACCGTGGTAATAACTCCTTTACAAATGGATATGTGTGTGTGTGTGTGTGTGTGTGTGTGTGTGTGTGTGTGTGTGTGTGTGTGTGTGTGTAAATATATATATATACATATATATATATATATATAAGGTGAAACCTAGGTAGGTTTGTTGGCTCTTGCTTAAATTTTCTGTCTTTGTTACTCTACATTTGTATTGAGCGCTTTTGTGTTAGGGATTTCGTCTTGGGGTGTTTTTCTTTCCTACGAGTATTTGACTTTTTTTTTAATCATATCACATCGACCAAGGCGGTAACGCCACTGATCTGCAGGCGGCTACGTAGGAGTGAAAATATTGGAAAAGAGAAAGCCAGAAACCACATCCTAAACATGGAACAAGGGATGAGTCTCTTCACCTGTTCAATAGACGTGGGTGGAGTGTTAACCGGGCGATAGTTTTGTCTATCTACATGTACTTTCTTTGTTTCTTTTTTTAATTCCCCTTCCTTTCCCCTCTGAGTTCGTTCTCGGTGGGTTTTTCAAGACGAACATAAATATAGTATAACTCTTACTAGTATTAGCAGAATTATTTTTGTTACTATTAATATTATTTTAATTATTACAGTTATTATATATATATACATATATATATACATATATATATATATACAAAATTCGTGTAAAGCTTTCTGTACAATAAAGACGGAAGCTGAAGATGGTTCTCCTGAAATAGGCTCACACTTCAAATTAACCATAAAATAAAGTGTATGTCTTAATTTTTACACACACACACACACACACACACACACACACACACACACACACACACACACATATATATATGTATATATATATATAATAGATTTCACCCCTAGATAATTAATTTCAGCCCCCATGACAGGCGAATGTTCCTGGGTATAAAAGAATTAGAAACAGAAACATGACTATATAGCAGAAAGAAAAGTGTAACCATTAGAACAATTGATAGCGATTGACATTGCACTTAAATTTTGGGAGATTAAAGTTGGTTGGAAAGTACGGAGCAGCAATAGAGTTCCAAAAGCAGAAAATGCGAGAAAAAGAAACTGATAACGTAGAATTGACGATTACATTTATAGCGATTGACTCTAACCTTTCGAGATCTCCATGAATAATACAGCGCTTAAATCCAAAAATTCCAGATATCACAGAGAACAATTACGATGAAAAGACACAGAGAAACAAACTTACAGCGGTGAAAATGTGACTGAGAATGAATTTGTAAACTCTCAGCGTGTGATTACATTGTATATAACGCGCTAAAGTCCGCTTTTCTCTACCGAGCACACATAGCTCAGAGGTAGAGTCGCCGACTAATGACAGTTCGGTCGGGTTTTGATACGGATGTCTAAACAGTACTGGTGAGCTGTGATACGGATGATTATTTACGCTCTCACACGCCGATTGAACATTATGGAGGAAAAGTTGACTTAGTACCTCACGCATCTACGCATTGTTTACTCAGTAATAAATTTGAAACTATCTGCTACTGGCGTGTGGTAAAGTCTACCTTGCCGATCGCCCATAGTTTAGAGATAGAAACGCTGACTGATATCAATTTGGTCGGGTTTAAGCCCTGGCTAGACGCAGTCGCATGTCTGACCGCACTGATGCGGACAACTATATATATATATATATATATATATATATATATATATATATATATATATATATATATATTAGTCATACAGATACAAGCCTGTTTCGGTGTATCATCAGTGTGGCTAGACACAACCACATGCTTCTGGCCGAGATCGAAACTCGATATCAGTCGGAGTCGCTACCCCCTAAGCTATAGGCGCATGGAATCAGAAAGGATAAATTTTAACGTGTTATATATATATATATATATATATATATATATATATATATATATATATATATATATATGGGATGTGCGTTGTGGTGCAGTGGATATTGACTCGGAACGTCAAATCAGGGAACCGAGTTCGAATTCCAATTGAATCCCTTGCATTCACTTAAGCACAAATACCCTTGGGAAAGTTATTAATCCGTCTCTTCCATCCAGTTATGGGATAAATAATAAAACATATTGGGTTCTATAGCCTTGGTTGGCAACCAGTCTACCGCAGAAAGCAATGGCAACATACTGCGGGATAATCTTCGGTCCAGTCAGTCATGTATCGTTCGAGACATGATCGTTCAAAGCGTGTATCACGCACGGCACTCAACTGACTGATATAAGAAGTGTATATACACGCCGGTCACTGAAATAAATCAATTAATTCCTGAAGCGTAATGCATATATGCTGTAATTGTTTTAAAACTTTCTTCTCTAAAGAGCTAAATCGTAATATGCCCTCATTACAATTTAGCTTTCTAGGTAATGCCCATGGAGTGTCAGCAATTGATACCTTTTTCTACCGTTTCTTTTATGAGTATATATCCATATCTTCTTCCTCTATGTGCCCTGTCCTTTCAGGATGTAGGCGATCATGATTTTCCACGTCTCCCTATCTCTGGTGGTTATTAGTATGCTTTCTCCTGTTACACCTTGCAACCCCGTTCCGTCATCCACCTGATCAGGCCCCTCAAATATGTTATCCGCTGCTTCCCTCTATCCTTATAGCTGGCCTGTTAGTATCAAGTTCTCCAAGCCCTCTTTCCTCATTGTATGTACCAGGAACTTCAGTTGTCTCTTCATGAGTATTAATTTTATTTTGGTTGCCATTCTTTCCAACACCTCATCATTCCTGGTATGCTCGGTCCATGATATCCGCATCATCCTTCTGTAGAACCACATTTCCGGTGCTTCAAGATTTTTTCCTCATCTTCGATGATATTGTCCAGCATTCACTGCCGTATTGAAGAACTAACATCACATAGCAATCCAGCACTCTGATCTTTGTTTCTTGTGAAATTTTCCTGTGTCTTAGTATTTTACTCAGCTTCTAGAATGCGTCCTTCGCCATGCCAATTCGTCTTCAGATCTCTGGGTCGCACTTTCCATCTCCTGCTATAACACTTCCTGGGTACTTAAATTTTTGTTCTTGCTTGATTCTAGTATCCCCAACCTGTATTTGGCATTTTGGGTTGCTCTTTTTGCTGATGACCACGCATTCAGTTTTCTTACAGTTTATTTGTAGTCTTATATGTCAATCACCACAGTTTCACAGGATCAGAGCAAATACATGAATTAGGTCCACTAACAGCAGACATCAATCAATTAAACGATAGCCAACCCTAAAAATGGCCACTCAACACGTCACCCTCTTAGAAATTCTAACCAAAAGATATACCCGACTGATAAAACGTACATTCCAAAAGATAATACCATTAACCAACAATTTCACACTTGCACACCAGGTTCTTCAAAACGAGAGACACATTCACTTAATTACCAATAACCCCAACCAACCCCCACGACAACAACGAACGAAATATAAATCTCTTACTTCTCCCGATGAAGTGTTTGAGTCCAAACACTGAAACAGCCATATCATTGTAGAGAAGAGGACATATATAGAAGAAAGTATGTACATGTTCTAAAACATAATTTATAACACATATTCACAGCTCTATACATCATATATCGAGCACTGTTTTAAATTAATGTTTTGGACGTGAACATTTTTTTTCTTTTTTCTCTCCGCATTCTATACTCCCGATTATATAGTCATATATATATAGATAGTTCTTAAATCACATCACTTGACAAGACAAAATTGTTGAAACAAAATGGCTACTTTTGTAGTGATATTGTCACATATCCATGTTATAATTTATGAATAAATAATATATATATGTATATATATATATATATATATATATATATATATATATATGACTTTTTGATATATATATATATATATATATATATATATGACTTTTTGATATATGTATATAATCGGGAATTTTTTATGGGTGTATACAAGTTTCTGTATATGTATATGCGTACCTATGCATGTGTGTGTATATATATATATATGTATGTGCATGTGTGTGCATGTATATATATGTATATATATATATATATATACAAAATGATTTCCTAAAACGAAGAAGGAAAATTACACTTTATTATCATTTAGCAAAACCTTAAACTAAAAGAGAAAGCTTTTAGAAAAGAAAATCTAAAAAAATTTATTGTTATAATTTCGTTTTTATCACAATTCCATTTCTGTTATTGTCACATAACCTACCAAATCTACAGAAAAACCAAAGACGGGTCGAAGTGTGTTGTTGTTATGACTTCATTCCATCCTAACATCACTAGCGTTACATGGCTTTTGAACAGGTGAAGAGGCTCATCCCTTGTTTCTGTTTAATATGTGGTTCCCGGCTTTCTTTTTTATTTTTTTCCCCAATCTTCTTTCACTTTTTTCTTTTCTCTTTTTTTTGTTCTCAATTGGAGTAGATAGTCTTAACTATCGCCCGGTTCACACTCCACCCACGTTTTTTGAACAAGTGAAGAGGATCATCCCTTGTTTCTGTTTAAGATGTGGTTCCCGGCATTTTTTTCTTTTTTTCCCCAATCTTCTTTCACTTTTTTTTCTTTTCTCTTTTTTTTGTTCTCAATTGGAGTAGATAGTCTTAACTATCGCCCGGTTCACACTCCACCCACGTTTTTTGAACAAGTGAAGAGGCTCATCCCTTGTTTCCTGTTTAGGATGTGGTTTCCGGCTTTCTGTTTTCCAATCATTCTACTCTTAAGTAGCCCCATGCGCATCAGTGGCGTCACCGCCTTGCTTGCGATGATATGATTAAAAAAAAGGGCACTTTAGCGTAGTGTAATGGTTAGCAAGCTTGTCTCGTTAGAATTTATTACAACGGAGTAGTGAGTTATTTTCTTTTTTTTTTTTCGAATCGAGTCGGTCGAGGGCTTAGTCTCAAAAGATTGCAGTGTTTTTTTTCCTCGCTTTTCTTTTTTTTTTTTCTATAGTCTACGGCTATATCATGTTGAATACACCGGTTCCCGTCCGATCACTGAAGTTAAGCAACATTGAGTCTGGTCAGTACTTAAATGGGTTATCATTTGGGAATACCAGCTGCTGTAAACGTAAGGACCAAGAATGGTCCACCGGTAGCCCAGGTTTGGGGGTTGGGCGCAGGGCTAACAACCCTGCCTCGTAAAAAACAGTTTGTTATAGCAACAAAAATTTGCTGCTCTATGCACCATCTGGGTGTTTTTTTTTTTTTATAAGCGTTTCACCCCGAGCAAGGCATGTCACTGCCACTACTGTGCAGGGGGCTACGTAGAGAGGAGAAAGGCTGGTTAAATATAGGACATAACAGAGGGTGGGTGATAGGCGGGTGAGGATACCGAGAATGAGGGTTGGGTAGATGAGAGTGTTGTGAGAATAGTTGGGAGTTAGTGTGATAGGAGGTGTCTATTGACCCTACATTTAAACACCTGGAGATTGTAACTGTCGGGAAAGCAGACTTGTGGAAGGGAGTTCCACAGGCGGGAAGCGCGAGAAAAGAAGCTGTTGGAGTAGAATTTACGGTTACATCTTATTTGTTTAACTGTAAAAGGGTGGGACCTAGTTGCTAATCTAGTATCTCGTGTAAATTCGTGCTTGGGCGGCACCAGTGATCTAAGCTCATCGGAGCAGAAGCCATGAAAGTACTTGTAGAAGAGGCACAGGGAAGCTATATCACGCCGGTGTGAGAGCGGCTGCAGCCGGTCTGCCAAGTTAGTATCAACCACGTTACAGATCCTCCTTTGTATTTTGTCAAGAAGCCCAAGGAGAGCAGCAGGGGCACCCGACCAGATATGGCAGCAATATTCAATACACGGGCGGATGGTAGATTTGTATATGTGCAGAATAGTTTCAGGTGGGAAAAATTTCCGGGCCCTGCACAGAGAGCCGACTTTCATAGCAGCAGATTTGGCAATGGATTCAATATAGTCATTCCATTTGAGGTCCGCCGAGAGTGTAAGGCCAAGGAGGCGTAGTATTTTACTCTCTGGGAGGCTAGCCTGTCCCATGCTAATGGGAGGTAGATGCGATAGTCTATGGTGGTTAGTTGATAACAGCTTTGTTTTGGAGGCATTGAAATTTACCAACCATTTTGTGATGGATAAATGATGACGAGTGAGTTCGATCTTTTCTTATGACTTCATTCCATTTGTTATTCTAACTCACCTAACATCACTAGCGTTACATGGGCACCTGAGCGTAGTGTAATGGTTAGCAAGCTTGTCTCGTTAGAATCTGTTACAACTGAGTAGTGAGTTAGATCTTCACTGAGTAACACATACATTCGGCCTTGTGCCACACCTAAGTTAGAATCTATTACAACTGAGTAGTGAGTTCGATCTTCACTGAGTAACACATACATTCGGCCTTGTGCCACACCTAACCTGCAATTAGAAAATCATCTAGCGTTCTTCGTGTTCGGGATGTACTTATTAAAACAATATTTATATCTTTTAAGCAGGAATTCTTTCACTGTGTTTAATTGTTCCGTTTTTTTTTTGCTTTTTTTTTCATTGCAAAGTGCAACTACTATTGAGTTGTAGGGAGCTGGTTAATGTTTCTTTTGTTTGGCCTTGTGTCAGACTTAACCGAACTCCCAACAGCTTACAGGATTTATGCAAAATTATCATCATCAGAATTATTATCAGAACGGTTTCATCAGAATGTTGGTTGTCGGTAGGTTAGGATATGTGGAATTAGTGCAGAAGAGTGGAATAATAAAATATACATTTTGAATGTTAAAATAGAAAGTTATTCAAGAGAAAGACTAACATAAGTTGTAGAAGATAATGTACAATTAGAAACATTAAGAAGTTATGAGTAGAGTTCGTGTTCAATGGTATAGTAGAGGTATTAAGTGTTCGTGCAAAATATTTGTAGCAGTAATTGTTGAGAGAGATAGGGAAAAGCGAGAGAGAGAGAGAGAGGGGGGGAATGTCCGGGTCACTTGAAGTTGAGAGTTACATTTTAGATTTGTGTCAGCAAACGGCCTCCTCTGAATGACCGCTGTGACCAGTTAGAGACCATCCTTAAATATTTAATCCAGTCACATCGGGTGGCTCAAAGAACGATTTTTTCTTTAGCTGTGGGAAATCATTTCTCTGACGTATTTTTGAATTTTGCGATTTGATGACCAATCAGGATCCAGAGTTCCACTACACTATCACTGTTACTATTCTTGTTTCCAAATTACACACTTTTTTGTATTAAATTTCCAGGTATTTAGACTTTGATAGATTTTCAAATTCCTATACAATTATTATTATTATTATTATTATTATTATTATTATTATTGTTGTTGTTGTTGTTGTTGTGTTTTGTTTGTTTGCTTGTTTGTTCGTTTGTTTGATTTATAACACGGTGAGTATCTAACCCCTCTACAGATGGAATTCAGTTTGAAGGTTTTCCCTAAATCATTACCACATGCAAATGAAACAGTCTTATAATATACTCATCCCCAAATCTGTTTGAGTGAATCAAGTTTCGAAAGGCTTCCCTATCCATAGGCAAAGACACCATCAGTCCCATAGAACGAAACAAGATGGCCAAGTGCCTGTGGTGTCAGATATCTAATTAACTGGATCTTATCGAAGTATCTTATCGAAACATCTGATCGAAGTAAATTTATGCAAGTAATCCTAATTAGATAAAGACAAGGGAAAACGATGAACGAGATGGACTGTGCAGAACGACATGATGTTCAATTACTACATTTTAAGAGTCTTTCATTAAATTTTAATAGATGAATTAAATTTTAATAGATTAATTAAATTTTAATAGATATTAGTGTTAGAAATAATATGGATAATTTTTCTACAGAAAACACAGAAAATAAAAACATTTTTATGGACTACAAATAAAAATACAGGAGTCCCTACAAAAGATAGAAAATAATAGTGAGAAAAATGGACTAAAAATCAATTAAAATAAAATTAATGAAGAGAAGAAAGGTGATATGAAAGTAATATAAATAAAATGAAAGAAGAGAGAATGAAATGAGGGAAAGTGTAAAGGAATGTACAGGGATCAAATGAAAAAGAAGTGAATACGGTGAAAGAAAATGACGAGAAAGGACTAGAAATAAAATGAAAGAAGCGAGAATGACGTGAGGAAAAGTGTAAAGGAATGTACAGGGATCAAATGAAAAAGGAGAGAATGCAGTGAAAGAAAATGAAGAGAAACGACTAGAAATAAAATGAAAGAAGCGAGAATGAAGTGAGGAAAAGTGTAAAGGAATGTACAGGGATCAAATGAAAAAGGAGAGAATGCAGTGAAAGAAAATGAAGAGAAACGACTAGAAATAAAATGAAAGAAGCGAGAATGAAGTGAGGAAAAGTGTAAAGAAATTTACAGGGATCAAATGAAAAAGGAGAGAATGCAGTGAAAGAAAATGAAGAGAAACGACTAGAAATAAAATGAAAGAAGCGAGAATGAAGTGAGGAAAAGTGTAAAGGAATGTACAGGGATCAAATGAAAAAGGAGAGAATGCAGTGAAAGAAAATGAAGAGAAACGACTAGAAATAAAATGAAAGAAGCGAGAATGAAGTGAGGAAAAGTGTAAAGAAATTTACAGGGATCAAATGAAAAAGGAGAGAATGCAGTGAAAGAAAATGAAGAGAAACGACTAGAAATAAAATGAAAGAAGCGAGAATGAAGTGAGGAAAAGTGTAAAGGAATTTACAGGGATCAAATGAAAAAGGAGAGAATGCAGTGAAAGAAAATGAAGAGAAACGACTAGAAATAAAATGAAAGAAGAGAGAATGAAGTGAGGAAAAGTGTAAAGGAATGTACAGGGATCAAATGAAAAAGGAGAGAATGCAGTGAAAGAAAATGAAGAGAAACGACTAGAAATAAAATGAAAGAAGCGAGAATGAAGTGAGGAAAAGTGTAAAGGAATGTACAGGGATCAAATGAAAAAGGAGAGAATGCAGTGAAAGAAAATGAAGAGAAACGACTAGAAATAAAATGAAAGAAGCGAGAATGAAGTGAGGAAAAGTGTAAAGGAATTTACAGGGATCAAATGAAAAAGGAGAGAATGCAGTGAAAGAAAATGAAGAGAAACGACTAGAAATAAAATGAAAGAAGCGAGAATGAAGTGAGGAAAAGTGTAAAGGAATGTACAGGGATCAAATGAAAAAGGAGAGAATGCAGTGAAAGAAAATGAAGAGAAACGACTAGAAATAAAATGAAAGAAGCGAGATTGAAGTGAGGAAAAGTGTAAAGGAATGTACAGGGATCAAATGAAAAAGGAGAGAATGCAGTGAAAGAAAATGAAGAGAAACGACTAGAAATAAAATGAAAGAAGCGAGAATGAAGTGAGGAAAAGTGTAAAGGAATGTACAGGGATCAAATGAAAAAGGAGAGAATGCAGTGAAAGAAAATGAAGAGAAACGACTAGAAATAAAATGAAAGAAGAGAGAATGAAGTGAGGAAAAGTGTAAAGGAATGTACAGGGATCAAATGAAAAAGGAGAGAATGCAGTGAAAGAAAATGAAGAGAAACGACTAGAAATAAAATGAAAGAAGCGAGAATGAAGTGAGGAAAAGTGTAAAGGTATTTACAGGGATCAAATGAAAAAGGAGAGAATGCAGTGAAAGAAAATGAAGAGAAACGACTAGAAATAAAATGATAGAAGCGAGAATGAAGTGAGGAAAAGTGTAAAGGAATTTACAGGGATCAAATGAAAAAGGAGAGAATGCAGTGAAAGAAAATGAAGAGAAACGACTAGAAATAAAATGAAAGAAGCGCGAATGAAGTGAGGAAAAGTGTAAAGGAATGTACAGGGATCAAATGAAAAAGAATTGAATACGGTAAGGGCAAATGACGAGAAACGACCAGAAATAAAATGAAAGAAGAGAGAATGATATGAAGGAAAGTGAAAACGAAGGAACAAAGATGAAATGAAAAATAAAGAAAAAGCTCTGAAGGAAATTGATTAGAAAAGATCAGAAATTAAATGAAAGAAGTGACAATGATGTGATAGAAGGATGTTTAATAAAGAAAGAAAGAAAGAATTGAAGGAAATCTTTAGGAAAGGACTAGAAATAAATTGGAAAAAGTGAGAATAATTTGAAAGAAATCGGTAAAGAATAACCATCGATTAAATAGAAGAGTGAATGACGTGAAAGAAAGCGATAAGTATTGACCAGAAAAAATAATAGAGAATAAATTGAGGGAAGCGATAAGAAAAAAAAAAAAAAACAGAGCTCATATGAAAAAAGAAAACCTACGGTCAAGGAAAACGATTAAAAAAAGCACCAGAAATAAAGTTGAGAAACGGAATTGAGGGAAAGCGATAAGAAAGAACGAAAAATAAAATCGAATAAGAGAGAATGAAGTGAAACCAATGGATAAGGTATTAACTGAGATCAAATGAAAAAAAAAAAGATTGAATCTGATGAAGGAAAGCAATAAGTAATGACCAGAGAGCAAATGGAAGGAGAGAGAAAGAAGTAAAAAAAAATTTATACGAAGAACCACTGGTAAAGTGGCATGACTCCTGGAACGATTCAGACAGTTGTGCCATAAACACTCTGGGCGATCATGTCCCGAAAGAGACACGACTGACTGCGTAGAAATATATCCCGCAGTAGGTTGCCATTGCTTTCTGGTGTAGACTGGTTGCCAGCCAAGTCTATAGAAACCAATCTATCATGTTATTTGACCTATAGCTGAAGTGAGTAGAGATGGATTATATTACATTATTATATTAAGTATAATTAGTGGGGCATCAGTTTATTACTTCATAACAACAGGAAACCGATCCCCTACTTTATGTCCACTAGTAATTTTCATTATGTTTCCAACTATTATATTCAGTCAGTCAGTTAAGTGTCATACGTGATACACGCTTTGGGCGATCATGTCCCGAAAGAGACATGTCTGACTGGGCAGAAGTTTATCTGGCAGTAGGTTGCCATTGCTTTCCGCGGTAAACTGGTTGCAAGCCAAGGCTATAGAACCCAGTCTGTCCTGTTATTTGACCTATAGCTGAAGTGATTAAAGATGGATTATATTACATTATTATATTAAGTATAATTAGTGGGGGATCAGTTTATTACTTCATAGCAACAGAAAACCGATCCCCTACTTTATGCCCAGTAGTAGTTTTAATTATATTTCCAACTGTTATATTCAGTCAGTCAGTTAAATGTCATAGGTGATACCCGCATTGGGTGATCATGTTTCGAAAGAGACGTGTATGACTGGGCAGAAGATTATCTCGCAATAGGTTGTCATTACTTTCTGCGGTAGACTGTTGGCCAGCCAATGCTATAGAACCCAATCTGTATAATTATTAAACTCATAACTTCAGGGAAGAGACGTATTAATACCTTTCCCTAGGTTATTTGTTTTTAAGTGAATGTAAGAAATTCGAACTCGGCTCCCCGACTCGTCGTTCCGAGTCGATATTCACTAAAGCGACAACACACACGATTATATACCCAGAGAAAAAGAGTACCATGCCGTAAATTATACCGCCATTAATTTTGAAACAAGACAGAAGATAGTGCAAAAGATTTAGAAAGATGTGCATGGGTCTAATAGTGATAACGAATGTGTAGTAGGGAGATGGTTAAATGTTTATTAAATTGGCCTTGTGTCAAACATAACCGAACTCCCTACAACTTATGAAAATCATCAAAAGGTTGAAGGTTGGAAGAATAAAAGCATTTCGTTTGTATGTTAAAGCAGAATTTTATTAACAGAACAGAATAACATCGATTTTTAAAAATTAGATTCTAAAAGAGAACATTTACGTAGTTAATCAATTTGTTAAAGTTAAATGTTCAATGAAAAATATTAGTAAGGAGTTAATAGTTCAGAATATTAGTTGTAAGTAACGAATGTGCTTAATAAATTCTGTGTTCCTTTCCTTTTTATCGCCGGCGAGAAAGTGAAAAGTAATGCGACATTGTACTTATCGGAGTTAATTTTTAGGAGTCAGTTGAAGTATCTTGTTGCTGTTTTTGTCTTCGTTGCCTTCTTTTTTGTTGACAGCGAGAATGTTGAGGATAGAGAAGAAGAATTGAAGGAAATTTGCACAAGGGAAGTAGAAGAACGAATGTGTGACGGAACTTTATGTCCGTTTCGGCAAACTAAGATTTCTTTAGTTACATCTTACGGTCTTGTCTGATTGACTGATTCTGAATTTCTTTGTGTTTTATAGCCATTTAGCTTTTCAAACTAGATTGCTAGCTTTTCTCAAATCGCTCCCTTTCATTGTTCAGAAATTAATTTAACATCTGTTCGGAAAATCCGGCTACGTTTTTTCTTTCAGTACGGGGTCAATCCTTGTTCTATTCGCCTCAATCAGGATTTCGCAGGTCACTGTTAATTTTTGTAAAAGTGAAAAAGAAAAGAGAGTTACTTTTAATTTTGTGTTTCATACAAAGTTACGGCAGTTTAAAATCTCACTGCCATCGTTCGGATAAGAAGAAGCTCCAGAATGTGATTGTGAGCGCTTCAGACTCAATGGAGACTGCGGTCTACACCAGGGGCCTTGAGGATGTAGTGCAGACCTTGGTCAAGAGAGTTGATTTGTAACATACAACACAATCAGGATTACCCAATCATGGCTTTCAGACAAACACTGCGTCCACATCACCCCTTAAATTTTGCCATCTTAACTCCCAAAACTGCAACTCAATCTGTAGGGCACAATTGAGCGAGGGACGAAAGAATATTTTTTCTGTACCAAAGATTAACTGAAAGCAAGGATTATGACAACATTTACCAACTTAAACAAGGAGTCCTTTTAGAAGAAATGCAGGACATTCCAAAGTAGTCTTGTGGCCGTCATTGACGTCATCGATGATTTTATTGAGTAAATGAACGATTTATAGATTTGTATTTTAAGATGATTATGAAACGCTTGTATAATGTTGCGGCCTGTTAGGGCCAGAAAGAAAGACACAAAAATAAAAAGGTAGGTTGAACTATATAAGCAGATAGAAGTGTCCGTTCGAACAGTCCAGTGGCTTACGGTCTATCATGTGGAATACACCGGTTCTCGCACGATCACCGAAGTTAAGCAACGCTGAGATTGGTCAGTGCTTAGATGGGTGACAGCTTCGGAATACCAGGTGCCGTAAGTGTTTAGTGACAGATGTGCGTTGTGGTGCAGTGGATATCGGATCGGAAAGAGAAATCGGTGAGCCGAGTTCGAATTCCAGTTTAATACCCTGCATTCACTTAAGCACTGGTACCCTTGGGAAAGATATTAATCAGTCCCTTCCCTCCAGTTATGAGTTACATAACAAAAATAGGACTGGGGGACTCTGCTCTTAAAAACAAATCCCAATGGATCTTGATACTCGAAAAGAGAAAATGTTGTAAAAATAAAATAACCTTACCCAAAATCATTTGTTATGACCTTAAATGATCCAATAAGGATTGATAAGTCGTTAAACCTCGAAACAAACAAACAAGCTGTCCAGTGACACTGTGTCTCGACTGCCTCCTATAAAGTCGCTCAGGTTAAGATTTATGAAGGAGGAAGAGTTCATTCCAATGTAGGTAGGGCACCATAATATGTATATATATTGTCATCCGCAGTTAGATCTGTTTTGCCGTATTACAGTGCATCAGTACGGTTATACATCCGATTGCTTCTATCCAGAATTCAAAACCGACTAAATTAGCATCAGGGTGCTCGGTAGAGGAAAGTGAAATTTAGCGGGTTATATACAATGTAGACACACGCCAGTAGCCGATATATATATATATATATATATATATATATATATATATATATATATATAAAGATTTTAGATAATTACAATGGGTAATACATATTTCACCGCGTCCTGATGTTATTATCGCGGCTCGTCAGACCCAAATAGTACAACTGTTGGGCCTCAAATTATCCTAGAGCAAAAAAAAACAAAACATTATTTTATTTTATTTGAATAAAGAACGAAGAAAAAAGTTTTTTTACAACGTCCAAAATTATAATTTAAAAGAGTGTTCGATATATAATATATAGAGCTGTGAATATTTATTATAAATTATATTTTAGAACATGTACAAATATATATCCACTACAAATCGTACATTTGTTTCGACATTAAAACTACAATGTCTCTTCAGGTGATATATATATATATATATATATATATATATATATATATATATATATATACTAGCAGTATAGCCCAGCGTTGCTCGGGTGGCACGAAAGACTAAAAAGCAACAGTTGTTTCAAGTAAAAGCGAAACCGTAGACTGAAAGAAAAATGAATGGTTTAATTCAAATTTTGATTTCCTGGTATCGATATCAAATACGGTTTTTTCGTCGAAAACTGAATTTTGAAGGCTAAATAAGTTCTTTGAGTAAATGTTATCATGACCGAGACTAAGAACTACAATTATACCTGCTTAGAGCCAAACCCGAAGCAAAAACTAAAATAAAAGGGCTGAAAAAAATGCAGACATATGGGCAGATAAACAGACATACACACAAACATCTTGCCTTTTATATATATATGTATCATCGATTTTCTGCACTATTGTAAGAACTGCAACCTTGAAACTTCTGAATATCGTTTCTTATGTCTTTGTCTATGAGTGTATCAAATTTAATTAAAATCGGGCCACTCCTTCTGTAACTCGATTTTTTCGATTATCGATTATCGATATTTATCTGGGGTACCTCGACACACAACCTAGCTAAGAACACTTGCAGACGCTTATAGTACAATTGTGTAAATCTTCAAGAAAATCGGTTCAGCCGTTTCGGAGTCTATAGGTAACGGACACACACAGACGCACACACATACACACAGACAAAGTTCCATTTTTATATAAGTTTAGATATATTGGCAAAAAATTATCGAGAAGGTATAAAAATGCGGAATGTTTATATTGAGCACCCACAAATGGCAACAGATGGTTGCCCGAGCAGTGAGAGCTAGCAGTAACCCTCGTGCGCCACTGTGCCGGGTGCAGTTAGCTTTATTCACTTCGCAATTGTTGTAATTTGTTTTTTTTCTGAAGTCTGTAATTTTATCATGCAAGAGCATACTGCATCGTTTTCATCAACATCCGCAATACTGCGCATCAATAATTTGTCCCCTAGTGCCAGACCCTCAATCGGCACGTTGAGGTTTTCGATGAGGATATCCTGCGAAAGTGATTGGATGTGTGAAGCGTAAACAATTATTCACGACAACAAGGCAGCCAGTTATCGAGCCGTCCTCAGTCATGAGTTTCCGGCCAAATGAAATATGTATCGCTTACGTATGAACTCTATTCGGAAGGTTCATCAATTGTGGATTAACTTCTTCTCCAAGATGAAAATCCAGCAAAAAGTTCGCCGTTTTAACACCGGTGCCGAGATCCAGAGTGAATCGTTGAAAGTCCTAGACTCGCTTAATGTAAACGACTTCCAGACTTGATTCCAAAAGTTTTAATATAAACTACTCCTGAAAAAAATTACTGCGCAAGGTAACTATTTCTGAGGAGTTAATGTTAAAATAACTCAAGTATTATTGTTCAAGTATTCTGCAACATATATATATATATATATATATATATATATAATATATAATATATATATATATATATTTATATATATAATATATAATAATACATATAATATATATAATAATATATATAATATATATATCTAATATAAATATATAATATATATAATATTATAATATAGAGGAAGGCGCACTTAGCGTGTTATATATATATATATATACATAGATATAGATATATATATATATAATATATAATATATATATATATATAATATATAATAATACATATAATATATATAATAATATATATAATATATATATAATATAAATATATAATATATATAATATTATAATATAGAGAAGGCGCACTTAGCGTGTTATATATATATATATATATATATAATAGCTCGGGAGTAGAATTGCCAGCTGATGGCAACTCGCTTGGGTTTCAATCCTGGGTAGAAGCAATCGGATGTGTGACCGTATTGATGATCTGTAATAGGGTGAAACAGATCTGTCTACGGATGACTATATATATATATATATATATATATATATATATATATATATATATATAATGATCGGTAGCACAACTATCCTACCCTAAGGAAACAACAAAAGCAAACTACAGATTATCGAGGCAATATTCATTAAAGCACTTCTGCCGTCAATTAATAGAATCAGCTATAATTATTGTAGTAATATTCTAAAATGTTTGTAAAAATGTTTTTAAAAGAACAGTTTTTTCATGATTTAACACGTGCATGGCCATGACATTACGACATATAAATAGATTCCATTTTGAATAACTTCACGTTCTAATGAACGCTAGCAATTTGTCAACGGTTATATTTGAAGCGGAAAAATGTACAGTCATTTTTAGCAAGACATTTGTGTGGTTATTTTTTGCTGTTTCTTATTAGTTACACGAAAATACGTATATCATTCAACTCTAGTTGCAATTCGATGCAAACGATAAGGATTTGTCAGCTCCTTGCGAATGTTCACTCACAGGGGTGTCTGGATATCGGTCAGTTCATGAGGGGCTTCTTAACAAATTCTGTTTACAATGTCGATCTAAAGGAGCTATCAATTAATGGTGTTTCGTGAAATCCAAATTCTGCTAACAATATAAGAGGGCTTGTTCTTGGCTGTTGATTAACCATTGTAGGCATTACCTCACCTTCCACATTAAAAAAAACACCCTGTCCTCTTTTGTCTTCGAGGCTATTGTCACCTCCCTAGAAATGCCTGAACTAGTTTTTCCCCAGACCTTCGTTGCTGGTTTTTTTGGATATCTACGTCATTAATTTCTTTTGCTGCATTGCACTCAATCATTTTCCCACAGGTGACTTAAGATGAGATACGCGTTGCGGTGTATTGGATAACGGCTTGGAATGATTAACTGTAGTGCTGAGTTCGAATTCAAGTTGAATCGGGTCATTTATTGCCAACTAAACTTTATTTATTCATTGCTGGTAATACCTTTTTCTTTCAGCAGTTTATTGTTTTTTATATACGTTTTTGTGTCTAGTAATACATTTTCTATTTCGAGTATCAAGATTCATTTTGATTTGTTTTTAAGGGCAGGGTCCCCCAGTCCTACCTTGTTATCTAACCCATAACTGGAGGGAAGAGACGGATTCATCCCTTTTCCAAGGGTACCAGTGCTTAAGTGAATGTAGGGTATTCAACTGGAATTCGAACTCGGCTCACCGATTTCTCTTTCCGAGCCGATATCCACTGCACCACAACGCACATCCGTCACTAAACGCTTACAGCACCTGGTATTCCCAAGCGGTCGCCTATCTAGTTACTGACCAGGCTCAACGTTGCTTAACTTCGGTGATCGAGCGAGAACCGGTGTATGCAACGTGATAGGCAGTAAGCCCTTGCAAAGATGGGCTCAAGAAGAAGGCTTAACATTTTGTAATTACAGTTTGTGTGCCTCTTATTACCACAGTTGTTAAATAAAGACGAAACAAAATTATTTCATATGTTATAAACGCATATAAATAAAAGATAGACAATATCCACATATTCAAATAAAAGAAAAACTATATATTCACTGAGCCATGTGTTCTTAAGGACACATGGCCCAGTAAATATAGACGTTGGTTAATTCCAGTATTTGACCCAAAGAGGTGTGAGTTCAATACCAGGCTACTGCAGTAATGAACAATAACTTAGTGTCGGATTAGAGGGAAATAACTCATGACTACCAAAAGGACTTCGCTCAAAGAAATGAGAATGATACACCCAGTGTTCGTAATAAAGTGTTCAGCTCGAAATTCATATGACCTGAAGAAGGCCGGAGCGTACATTGATCGAAATGTCGTACAAATGGCAACAAAGATGAAGACAGTAGCCTGAATAATGCAAAAACTGTAAATTCTACCTCATCTTGACCTCAAGAGTTGAGTGTTCAATACCAGTCTACAGCAGAAGTCAAGAAATAACTTTGGTTTGAGGGAGATAATTCCGGACTTCCAATCGAGGCTTTACGCAAGGAATGAGGATGATATACCCTAGTGATTTTAATAAAATGTTCGGTTCGAAATTCTTAGCACCTGAGGAAAGCCGGAGCGTACAGTGGCCGAAATGTCGTATAAATGGCAACAAAGATGAGGAGAACAGTTCGAATAATGCAAATAATTTGAAATAAACCATTCAGATATATTGTTTCAAATTAAGGATATAATACGGCGATGTAAGTTGCCAAATTATTTTGAATTATACTCGTAAGAGAAGTTTTTTTTTATACTTATGTTTTTTGTAATCTCTCATTTAAAAAGCTTATGATGCATTGTAAGGAAAAGAAGAGGAATTCAAACTTGTAAAATATATTGTAAAGAATGTTGGGAAGTGATCGTAAGGTGATGAAAAATTGCAAATGGCTGAACATAAATATGACAACAATAAAGAAAAAGGATTGAAAACACCAAGAGAAACATCTTTAAGAATGTCACAAAAGGACATTAAAGAATAAGATATGGTAATAAATAAGGAAATGCTTGAAGAAGCAGGTGTTGCGAAAGCTAGGAATGTCAAAAAATATGCTAAACATTTCAAACATTGGGTCGGATCAGGGCGGCAAGCCAAATACCTCATTTAAATCAACATCACAAAATGAAATCTGCATTTTATGGAAAGTTGTACAGGAAAACTGATTTCTTAACTTTAACGTTGTTTTAATATTGAGCTCAAATACAGAGAATTGACGGTGGAATTAAACACCTGATACAATTCAAAAACACAGAGCAACAAACTTTCCTATATATATTAGACTATTGGCTTTCTTGCCAAGATATTTATCTATATTTCTGAGCTAAAAATGTCGAAAGAAAGGACTACAAATAAACTATAAGAAAACCGAATGTATGATCATCAGCAAATAAAGGAGTCCAAAGTGCCAATTACAGGTTGGGGATATTAATATCAAGCAAGTACAGAAGATTAAGTAGATGGGAATTGTTCTAACGGAAGATGCAAAGTGTGACACTGAGATCCGAAAGCAAATTGGCATGGCCAATGCCGCATTCCAGAATCTGAGACAAGATAATTTCTCTGGAAACAAAGAAGAGTGTACTAGATTGCTATGTGATGTCTGTTCTTCAATATGGTAGTGAATGCTGAGCAATATAATCAAAGATGAAAGAAAAACTAGAGCAACTGAATTGTCGTTCTACAGAAGGATGATGCGGATATCATGGATCAAGCATGTGAGCAATGATGAGTTTTTAGAAAGGATGTAAACGAAAAAGAAATTAATACTGAGCACCAGGAAAAGACAGCTGGAGTTTCTTGGACATGTGATAAGGAAGGAAGACTTGGGGAATCTGATACTCACAGGTCAGATAGAGGGAAAGAGAGACAGAAGAAAGCAACGGATAACATATTTGAAGGGCACATACCCTTCAAATATGTTCAAATATGAGGTGGATAACAGAGCGGGATTTTGGTGTGGTTACAGGAGAAAGCTACCAGGGATAGTGAGTCGTGGAAGGCCATGATTGCTTACGTCTTGAATGTAGATGGCACTTAGAAGAAAAATTATTTTCATTGTTCGGATTTTTGTCTTCATTTTTATTGTCATATTCACGACGTTTCAGCCGTTGTATGCTTCTACCTATTTCAGCTGACTGGGATTTAAAATTGATTGTTCTCATTCCATGAGTCATACCTCTTCCGGATGTTGTTATCTCCCTTTAACTCAACTCTCTCTGTTTTTGCTTACCACTACTGCAACGAGGTATTGGATCCACAAATTTTTTGAGACAGAGTTTGGCGGAAATACTGGGTGTCTATAAGTTAACAATTTAAGTTACGTCAGTGGTCACAGAGAGTCAGTTTTAGTTTTGAGTTTAGAGGTAGTTTAGTAATTCAACAGTGTGACTGAGTTAAGGAGTGAAGGGAACGGCTTTCTGGCGGGTCTGCCTCATATTCGCGTGTGCCCGATCCAACGATACCACTCACTCCAAAATATAACCATTCACCGAAGTGAAGAAGAACGGAATATAAATATAATTGAATATTTTCTGGTCGGGCTCGGGCTTCTCGACAAGGTACAGCGGAGGGTCTGTAATGTGATCGATACCAACTTGGCAGACCGCCTGCAGTCTCTCTCACACCGGCGCGACGTGGCTTCCCTGTGTCTCTTCTATAAATACTTTCACGGTTTCTGCTCCAATGAACTTAGATCACTGCTGCCCCCTAGATACGAATTTGCACGAGAAACTAGATTAGCAACTATATCCCACTCCTTTTACAGTGAAACCGATAAAATGCAACCGGAACTTCTACTCCAACAGTCTCTTTTCTCGCACTTCCCGATTGTGGAATTCCCTTCCACATGATTGCTTCCCCGACGGCTACAATCTCCAGGAGTTTAAATGTAAGGTTAATAGACACCTGCTAACACAGTAACTCGCTCCCATTCTTTCAAACACTCTTCCTATCTGCCCAACCCTCATCCTCGGTATCCTTACCTTCATATATATCACCTTCATTCTGACATTTCCTACATCTAACCACTCCTCCTCTTTACCTTCCCCTATGTAGCCCCATGCGCAATAGTGGCAATGGAATGCCTTGCTTGGGGTGAAATGATTAAAAAAAATGCTGCAGTTCGTCATTTTGATTTATATGGAGGTCCGGTACATTTCATGATTTATTATTGAAGAAGACAACATTAGGTTCAGGCAGATTTTCGCCGAATCGTTACGAGTTTATGGTCTGTCATGTAGGAGAAGATAAACACCAGGCGATCGTGAATGACGTCAAGTTAGTTGCGCTTTGTTTCCAACGAAGAAACGAATTGCTACCCCGTTGAAGTAGTTGAAGTTATTATTATCGTCCTCGTTGTCCTCAGGGTGAGAGACCCCGAATTCGTTGCCTATTTAATACGCGTCAAAGAAGGTATATACGAGCGCGCGAAGACATTGATTGTTTCTCTTCTGGAGTTCAGCATCGATCAACCTGATTCTAGGCAAAAAAGTTTATCTGTGGTGATCAAATGAAAGCAGTTTTGATTTAGAGACGTTAAAAATATTAGTCATTGGTTATTAGTGGCCGTTTTCGAAAGCAATTGCCATGTTTTCTTTGTTGGTTTGGTCGGATTTCATAAATTAATCCATGGCCAAAGACTTGAGAAGTAGTCAAAATGTTAAACACATCATTATCTACCTTCTGCGGAAATTTAGAAAATATTGGGTAAACATTGTGAAATAGGTGACTGACTAAACTATATTGAAGAATAAAGGAATTAAAATACGGAAATTAATTAATAATACGCATAAAACAGAGTGTTCATAAAGTTCTTGTGGACTTAAAAAAATTATAACTTTATTTGTATTTGTGATAGAAATAATCTTTAAGAAAGGTTATTGACCATTGAAAAGATAATACAGTGTTTCAACAAGATGGTGTTCCTTGTCACTTTGCTCTACGTGTTAGACAGTTTCTAATTCAGGAATTTCCTAACCGATGAATCGAAAGGGGTGGACCATTTTATTAGCCTCCATGTTCACCAGATTTGACTTCATTAGATTTTTTTCATGTGAAAACAATTGTGTATGTAACCAAACCTAGTCCATCAGAAGATTTGAAAGTTAAAATAACTAATGTGATTTCAGGCGTTACTGTAAATCCGTTGGAAAATGTTTTCCGCGAACTGCAATATCGTATTTTCTTTTTTAATCATTTCACCCCGGGCAAGGCGTAAATGCCACTGATGTGCGGGGGGCTACATCACTGAAAGAAAATTAATTAGAGGAGAGAGAAGAGGATTACAAAACCAATTAGAAAGAAGCAATAGAAAAATGAAAATGCAGGTGTAATGACAGTTGCAAGGAGGGAGAGAAAGGGAAGGATATACAGGGTGGGGGAAGGGCTAGAGTCAAGTGGTTAGTAGATGAGTATTGACATTGCATTTAAATTTCTGGAGGTTGTAACCATCAGGAAAGCAAGAATATGGGAGCGAGTTCCACAGGCGGGAAGTGCGAGAGAAGCTGCAGGAGTAGAATTGTCGTCTGCATTTGGCTAACCTAACTGTGAATGGGTGGGACCTAGTTGCCATTCTGGTTGCATGAGTAAATACCTGTTGAGGAGGCACTAGCGACTTAAGTTCGTTCGAGCAGAAGCCATGAAAGTACTTATATAAAGGGAGACAAACGGAGGCCACATTTCGTCGGTGGGGAAGTGGCTGTAGTCGAGCCGCCAAGTCAGCACCTATCATGTTACTAACTGTCCTTTGGAACCTGTCGAGAACACTGAGCTGAGCGGCTGGGCCGCCTGACCATAAATGGCAGCAGTACTCCATCCAGGGTCGAATGGTAGACTTTTATATATGCTGGATGGATTCAGGCGGAAAGAACATCCTGGATCGACACAGTGAACCAACCTTTTTAGCAGTGGATTTAGCTGTACTCTTTGTATTGCTAATGATGGAGGACATGCGGAAACTTAAATAAAATTTCAATAAAACCTTTAAAAATATAGATTTACTTCTTTTTAATACTTTTTACAAATTATCTCTATCGCAAATACAAATAAAGTTATAATTTTTTTAAAGTCCATACGAACTCTGTATATGTATATAATGTTAATACACTTATAATGTTGGTCGCGTTGAGTTGATAGATTTACAACTTATAAACACCTGTTTGGTTATTAAATTACAAAGACGAGACAAGAATAAAGGTTATTGCGATAGAAAAATAATCATCATTTTCATGACTCTTGCGAAGAAAGTAATAAGAAAAGGCATTTACACTAGTATTTCTCAACCGAGGTGTATACGGACGCTGGGGATCCATATATTACTAATGGAGGTCTACAAAAAATAGCAAATATTTAAATGGTCAAAAAAATAATTTCATTTCGGAATCTACGCCATATTAATCTTTATGTGTCTTCTTTTTCGGGATGTAGGCGATCATGGACCTTCACTTATCCCGATCCCTTCTCTATTTAACAGTTTTTCTCTTTGTATCTCTTCCAAATACTTCTCCGCCAACCATTTGCTCAAGCCAATCAAGTATGTCTTACATTGCTTTCCCATCTGTCTCTATACGTCCTGTGAGTATTAGAGCCCCCAAACCTGCATTCGTCATTACCTGCCCCAGAAACTGAGGAGAATATATCAAGGTAGGATTACATAAGGAGCACAATATAGTACATAAATTGATTTAATATATAAAAATTACATAATAATATTAATTTTAAATATCAATGAAATAAAATATAAGTATATCAATACTAGCAGAATAGCCCGGCGTTGCTCGGTGTAAGGAAAGCTTTAAAACTAATTCATGGTCCTGGACATCAGACTCTTTGGACGTTGGCACGAAAGACTAAAAAGCAATAGTTGTTTCCAGTTAAAGCGAAACCGTAGACTGAAAGAAAAATGAATGGATGTAAGTCAAATTTTTATTTCCTGGTATCGATATCAAATAAGCTTTTTTCGTCACAAACAGAATCTTGAAGGCTAAATAAGTCCTCTGATTAAATGGTATCATGGCTGAGACTAAGAACTATAATTATACCTAATTAGAGCCAAACCCGAAGCAAAAATTAAAAATGTAGACATACAGGCAGATATACAAACATCTTGCCTTTTATACATATATATATATATATATATATATATATATATATTATCGACTTTCTACACTATTGCAAGAACTGCAACCTTGAAACTTCTGAATATCGTTTCTTTTGAATGTATCAAATTTGATTAAAATCGCACCACTCCTACTATAACCCGATTTTTTCGATTATCGATTTTCGATATTTATCGGGTGTACCTTGACACAAAACCTAGCTAAGAACACTCTCAGACGCTTATAGTAAAACTGTGTAAATTTTCAAAAAAATCTGTTCAGCCGTTTCGGAGTCTATAGGTAACGGACACACACACACCGACACACACACATACACACACACAGAGACAAAGTTCCATTTATAAATGAGTATAGATAAATAATAAAATAAATTCAAGACAAATTATATGAGGTTGTTTTGTTGGTCTTTCACTCAAATCCACCCCACACTTAATAATCAAGGGTTTGAAGTCTGGGGAGTTATTTGGCTAGATGTGAGCGGTAAGTGGTAGCAATAGGCCACCAAGTCCTCCTTTACGAGTCTAAGATCTTGTGGGAAGATGAATGGAGGCATAACGTCGTCGTCCCTAGTGTCAAATTTGAAGACGTCCCTAATCTTCATAAGAATCATACAACTATTTCTGGGTCCTCTGCACTGTCGTCAGTTTGACAACTAAGCACTCTAGCATCTTCGTTTTTGTCATTGCCGGCGTGAAAGCCAAGTAGTAAAGCAGCTTAAATAGACTAAACTATCGCCCGCTTCACATTGCACACACGTCTATTGAACAGGTGTAGTGGCTCATATCTTATTCCCTTTTTAGGGTGTGATTTCCGGCTTTCTCTTTTCCAATCTTTTCACTCTTTTCTTTTTTTCTTTTTTTTTTTTTCAATTGGAATAGATAGACTAAACTATCGCCTGCTTCACACTTCACCGACGTTTATTGAACAGGTGAAGAGGCTCATACCTTGTTCTCTCTTTAGGATGTGGTTTTCCGGCTTTCTCTTTTCCAATCTTTTCACTCTTCGATAGCCACCTGCGCATCAGTGGCGTTATGGCCTTGCTCGGGGTGATATGATTAATAAAGAAAAATTTCGTTTCCAAATTTCTGGTTGAGTGAATTGTGTCAGAATGCGCCTTTAGTTACTAATATACAGGCAAAAATATTAGTAACTAGGCCCCATCCTTTTACTGTGAAACCAATAAAATGTAAACTCAAATTAAAATCCATCCGCTTCTTTTCTCGCACTTCCCGCCTGTGTAATTCCCTTCCGTTTACTTGCTTCTCCGACAGCTACAATCTCCAAGAATTTAAATGTAAAGTCAATAGTCATCTCCTATCTCATGGACTTGCATCCGCTCTCTCATGCTCCTTTTTTCCGTCCATACAACTTTCATAACTATTCTCATTCTTTTCTTACCGATTTCCTGACAACCCATATAACCTGTCACTGTCATAACTTTCATCTTGTATAACCCCTGCACACCATTGGCAGTAACCTGCTTACTTAGAGTGATGTGATTATAAAAAAAAACCAATTACAAACAACGCGTGTGCGAAGAATGGAAATATAATTATATATTGAATTGAATATATATATATATATATATATATATATATATATATATATATTATAAATCTTTAAAAAAAAATTTTAAAATAATTTTTAGAAATTTTTTTTAAATGAAATTTTATTTTATCATTTTTTTATTTTTATTGTTATTTTTTTATTTTATTCATATCTAGATTTATCATTAATTAGATTAACTTAATTAAATTGAATTAAATCATATATCTGCTTTTTCCTTTAAATATGCTTTTTTTAAAAATCTTTTTTGTAATATTTTAACCCATTTATAAACGCTAGTTTTGTTTGACACGTATCGAGCGTCTCTAAAATATGGACATTTTTCTTTTCTTTTTCCTTCTTCTTCTTAACTCTTCCCTGCCTATTCTTCTATTTTGTTTAACCCAATTCGCAATCAAACAACCATTTCCTATACTTTTCGTTTTGGATTAAAGTTATTTTTAATATATATATATATATAGTGAGAGAGATGAATAAATAGATAGATATCAACCGACCAAAATAGGATAGATAGATAGATAGATAGATAGATAGATAGATAGATAGATAGATAGATAGATAGATAGATAAAAATCGACTAAAAATAAGTAGAATGACATCTAGTTGGATAATTATATATATATATATTTACGCTTTAGCCCGTTCATTGAGTATTCTGGTGAAATGGTAGACTTTTAAAAATTGCAGGTACTCGCCGATATTTACGCATCTATCCTTGGTGATTAATTGTATACTCTTGGCTATTGGTGAGTGTTTACATTGTGTATAATACACTCTAAAATCTGCCTCCCTTCAACGTTCTCCGATAGCTTAGTGATAGAATCTCCGGTTGATGTCAAAATTGGTCGGGCTTCAATATTAGCTGGAAACAGTCGGATGTTTAATAGATAGTATTTCTCTATATTTCTTAGATGACGTAGTATTTACACCATTTCCATTATTCGGAATATTGTCCTCATCTTTGCTGCAATTTCGACTGTTAAACGCTCCGCCCTTCTTCAAGTGCTAGATATTTCGAACAGAAAAATAAAAGATTCTCTTCGAAATTTTTAGCAACTGAAGAAGGCCGGAGCGCACAACACCCGGAACGTCGTAAATATGACAGTAAATGTAAGGAAAATATTCCAAATAAAGTAGCCAAACTGAATAGAAACAAAGCAGAGGGACCAGACGGCATAGCCTTAGAGCTGCTGCTAGCCCTGGAAGAATTTGGTATAGAAAAAATTACTGAAATAATAAATGGAATTCATAATAGTGGGGTTATACCAGATGATCTCAGCAAGTCTATTTTCATAGCACTAACTAAGAAGCCAGGAGCAAATGAGTGCGAACTCCACAGAACCATCAGTTTAATGAGCCATATAACAAAACTGATCGTCCGAATCTAGATAAACAGAGGGACAAGCAGAATCAGGACAGAGATAGGTCAAAAACAGTGGTTTCCTTAAAGACACGGGAACAGGGAATGCCATATTTATGATTAGGATGTTCTACGAAAGGGCAATATAAATGAAGGAGGACTTATAGTTGTGCTTCATTGATTATGCAAAGGCGTTTGACAAAATACGCCATAAAGAACTGATGGAGATGCTCGGCAGCCTGGACAAATTTGGGAAAGACTTGAGAGTAATAAAGAAACTTTACTAGCAGCAAACCGCTTGCATACGGACAGGTAATGAATTGAGTAGATATACAAAGATAGAAAGGGGCGTAAGACAAGGATGTGTCTTTTCACCGGATCTGTTCAACTTATACAGTGAGAATATTTTGAGGACCCTAGAAGTTATGCCTGGATTCATAATCGGAGGCCACAATTTAAACAACCTAAGGTACGCAGATGATAGAGTGCTGATAGCAGACACAAAAAAGAAAGCTACAAGACCTCCTACAGAAGGTAGCAGAAGAAAGTAACAAGAAAGGACTAGAAATAAACTGCACGAAAACCGAATGCATGGTCATCAGTAAAAAGGGCAGCCCAATATGCCAAATACAGGTCGGGAATACCAGAATAAAAAAAATAGGTACAAAAATTTAAATACCTGGGAAGCCTTATAACAAAATACGGAAAGTTGCGATACAAAGTTCCGGAGGCGTATTGGCATGGCGAAGGAAGCATTCCAGAAGTTGTGTAAAGTATTAAGAATCAGGACAATTTTGCTACAGACTAGGAAGAGAGTACTGGATTGCTACGTGCTGTCTGTCCTTCAATATGACATGATGAAGAAAAAACTTGAAGTAACTGAAATGTGGTTCCACAGAAGGATGCTGAGAATATCATGGATCGAGCATGTGAGCAAGGATGAGGTCTTGGGAATGATGGAAACAAAAAGGAAATTAATACTGAGCATCACGAAGAGACAGCTGAAGTTCCTGGGACATGCAATGAGGAAGGAGGGCTTGGAGAACCTGATACTAACAGGCCAGATAGTGGGAAAAAGAGACAGGGGAAAGCAACGGATAACATATTTGAAGGTCTTAATCAGGTGGATGACGGAAAGAGGATTGCATGTTGTAACAGGAGAAGGCGTGCTCAGAGCCACCAGGGATAGGGAAAGGTGGAAGGCTATGATCGCCTACGTCCTGAAGGGACAAGGCACATAGAAGAATGTAAATAGAGTAGGATAGATAGCTAGCTAGATAGATTGACATATAGATATGAACCGATGAAATTGTGACAGACAGAAACATACATACATACATACATACATACATACATACATACATACATACATACATACATACATACATTAGTATTATTAGGTCGCTAGTGAAGGATGTGCGTTGTGGTGCATTGGATATCGGCTCGGAACGAGAAATCGGGGAACCGAGTTCGAATTCCCGCCGAATTCATTGCATTAACTTACGCGCAAATACCCTTGAGATAGATATTAATCCGTCCATTCCTTCCAGTTATGGGTTAAATAACAGGACAGATTGGGTTCTATAGCTTGGTCGGCAACCAGTCTACATCAGAAAGCAATGGCTACCTCCTGCGGGATAATCTTTTGCCCAGATAGTCATGTCTCTTTCGAGACATGATCGCCCAAGCGTGTATCACGTATGGCACTCAACTAACTGAGTGAAGGAAATTTTGGATTTTATATTGAGATAGATGAATGGTATAATTACGTGTTTATTCATCAGTGAATCAGTCTGTTGTGTGCCATACGTAATATACGCTTTAGACGATCATGTCTCTTTCGAGACATGACTGACTGGGCAGAAAATTATCCGGCAGTAGGTTGCCATTACTTTCTGCGGTAGAGTGGTTGCCAGCCAAGGTTAAGAACCCAGTCTGTACCGTTATTTAACCCATAACTGGAGGGAAGTGAAAGCAAGGAATTCAACTGGAATTTGACCTCGGCTCCTAGATTTCTCATCCCGATACGATATCCACTGGACTATCACCGTAAACTTTTCTCCGATGACATTATTAATATTTCACCTCATACTACATTCAGAGCTAAATAATAATAGCCATTACCAGTGCGACGATTTGACCGTAAAATATTTGCGTGTGAACAGGTTTTCATTAATATTCATAAACCAAATTCTTCTCCACACATCCAATGACTTATTTCTACCCTCATAAATCTTTGAAAAATTACTCATATATACAGAGGATGTGTTGTCTATTATTAAGTCTCTTACGTTGTTAACGCCCGCCTGATAATGTCTGTTAAAGTGGGAAAATTGCAACTTTATTGACACTTGTATATAACATCTACGAGAAAATTAACTGAAGTTCAATTTACAATGCCAGGAAGATCCATCAGATACATATATTTTTTTTACTCAGGTAAGTAAAATAACTATAAAATTTTGGGCAAAAATATTATGAGAAATATGCACCCATAAACCTTCAGAAATATACACTTCTATGGATAGATATTTTTTAAAACCTTACTCTCAGACAAGTAAAATAACAATATTTTGGTAAAATATTATTAGGTTTATAAATTATAAATATAGAAATTATAATTTGAAATTTGAAATTATGGATACATAAAAATATACATCCATGCACCTTCAGAAAGACACACACATATATATATATATATATTTTTAAGATCCTACTCTCAACTACTGCTAAAATGTTCTGAGTTGCACGGGCAATGCCGGGCTATGATGATAATAAATAAAGATAATTCAATCATGTGACTGGGCGTAAAATTAATTTGAGTGGTCGGAAAAAAAGTGGGTAAAATTTAATTTGATTGATCAGAAGATTAATTTGAGTGGGCGAAATATTAATTTTAGCGGGCAAAAGATCAATTTGACAGGGAAAAGTTAGTAGAAGGGTCACGTCTTGGGAATACTGGGTGCTGTAAGATTTTCGAGGTTATATTTAAAAGTAAATCATTTGTAAAACTTCGTATGATATACACTACTTAAATAAATTTTCGTTCATCCAGACAAAAGTGCAATATAAATTCTAAATTCAAATCAATAAAGTTATATATATATATATATATATATATATATATATATATATATATAACGTAATCTGTGATTCTGTGTGTGACTGTTCCCTATGCACGCCTACATTTTTTTAGTCAGTCATGTCTCTTTCGAGACGTGATCGCCCAAGCGTATATCATCTGTGTCACTGACTGACTGAAGCTTTTCTCGAAATATTTACTTGTGTGTAATACGACATACTTTTAGGGTTTAATTTTCGTTCAAATTTTCTTGTATTATACACAGGAAAATACAGTATCTCAACCTGCAATCTGAACAAGAAAAATGTCTTTACGTTTATCTATGCATATATATAAAAAGAAATCTGTGTGTCTGTATGTGACTGCTCCCTATGCACGTCTACATTTTTTAAGCTACGCCATTCAAACTTTCTAGGAACACATACCTACAGGGAAGATACATACTGTTTGATTTTAAGTTCAATAATTTTCCCTTTCGCACTTTTTCACCAATGGAACAGATTGTTTGCATTTGCTCCGTAAAACAGCTAAGATCTAAGATGGTTGCTGAATTACGTCACAGAAATCATATTAAATGTATCAAACGCGACTAAAATATTTTTTATATATAATGAAAATGAGCCTTTATTTTTAATTTTTATTCCGAAGTTTTAAAAATTCATTTAGTCAACAACAAAATGTAAATATTTTTCCCCGTAATTTTGAAACAAATGAAATATTTTTTTAAAAAAGAGTGTTTTTTCAAACAAAAACAAAATATGTAAAATAAAATGTGGCATCTTCAACTACTACTAAAATGTTCTGAGTTGCACGGGCAATGCCGGGCTATGAAGCTAATAAATAAAGATAATTCAATCATGTGACTGGGCGTAAAATTAAATTGAGTGGTCGGAAAATTAATTTAAGTGGGTAAAAAATTAATTTGATTTATCAGAAGATTAATTTGAGTGGGCAAAATATTAATTTTAGCGAGCAAAAGATCAATTTGACAGGGAAAAGTTAGTAGATGGGTAACCTCTTGGGAATACTGGGTACTGTAAGCTTGGATGTTCGAGAAGTGTTTTAGACAACGATTCATAATTGTTAATAAGAGATTTAATTCAAATTGGGTTCGTTATATCCACTTCCGCACAAATACTTGTGGGAAATGTATAATTCAACCTGTTTCTCCCCATCTATGTGTTAATTATTTCGACTGGAATCATTAGATTATTATTATTATTATTAAAAGATATTTTACAATCTAAAAATATTTCCTGACTTTGAATGACATGCAAAGTGTTGATAAGACGTAATAAAAGATGAAAAAAAGAACTGACATGTTTTCCGTTTTTACAAGAGTTCGAACTTGGTCAAAATTAGACTCAAAGTGTTGCCAACATTATCAGAGCCACGTGGATATAATTTTGATTAGCGCTTGCTGCTGAAGCTCCTCAGTGGAGGTACGAGTCTTAATAGTTAAGTGGGGTAGAGATCATTCATCTGCAATTGACAGTTAAGGTCTGAAATCACTAGATGAACAAAACAGACATCAAAATATCAGTGAAATATCTCAGATAATATGTATGGGTAGGTATTTGAAGGCTATCACAATGCGTTTGGTAAAATAAAGGAAGGTAAAGAAGGTGTTGGGTCTGGTGCTCCCTAGATATGAATTTGCACGAGATACTATATTGGCAACTAGGTCCCACCCTATTACAGTGAAACCGATGAAATGTAACCGCACTTTCTACTCCAACAGCTTCTTTCCTCGCACCTCCCGCCTGTGGAATTCCCTACCGCATGCTTGCTTCCCCGACGGCTACAACCTCCAGGAGTTTAAATGTAAGGTCAATAGACACCTCCTAACACACTAACTCACACCCACTCTCTCAAACTCCCTATGTACATCCTAAGTCGTCTATCACCCTCCTTCTGGCATTTCCTATACCCAATCCCTCTATGTAACCCTCTTCGCTATAGTGGCAGTGGAATGCCTTGCTTGGGGCGACACGATTAAAAAAAATAATAATAATATTTCTATATCAGAATCTCATCTTCAGAATGATAGGAGAGCTT
The DNA here is from genome assembly GCA_037127315.1 of Ascarosepion bandense. Taxonomy (NCBI): domain Eukaryota; kingdom Metazoa; phylum Mollusca; class Cephalopoda; order Sepiida; family Sepiidae; genus Ascarosepion; species Ascarosepion bandense. The sequence continues at coordinate 1,576,639 of JBBBDQ010001406.1, read as the reverse complement.
GATTTTACGTCCGCTGGTGGACCGTGCCGTTAAACGAATGATTTTCTTTCGCTGCTACTGCTGTCGTAAATTGTAGTGAATATGTGTGTGTGTGTATCTGTAAGTGTTAGTGCGTGTATGTGCGTGTCTATATAAGTCTATATAAGTGTGTGCGATTGTAGGATTTGGCTATTTCTCATTTTTGTTAAAGTGATAGTGGGTGGCGTTTTACGATTTGATGATATATCTGTCAGCTATAATTTATGGTTTAATATGAGCGCGTTGGCTAGTAGCAGGGTTTGGCATTTTCGCATTTCTATATCAGATAATGTTTCAGCGTTTCAACAATATCGGGCTATCTCAAAAAATTGGCAAATTGAAGAAACTCCATAAATGACCTTTTTAATTTGTGTGCAATGGATATCTACTCGGAACGAGAATTCGGGGATCCGAGGTCGAATTCTAGTTGACTTCGTTGCATTCACTTACGCACAAATACCCTTGGGAAAGGTATCTTCCCTCCAGTTATGGGTTAAATAACAGGATAGATTGGATTCTATAACCTTGGCTGGCAAACAGTCTACCCTAGAAAGCAATAGCAACCTACTGCAGGATAATCTTCTGCCCAGTCAGTCATGTCTCTTTCGGGTCATGATCACCCAAAGCGTGTATCACGTATAGATTAACTGCCTGACTGACTTAATGTCCACCCTATACAGGATACGGGATCACTCGAGTTAGAGGGTACCGTTAAGGAAAAGTTTATATGGATAAGCGGGATGATAAAGGTTAACTCTAGATTTGAACAGGTTAAGATTGTAACGATTGAGGAAACACCCTCTTAGGAGTCTAAGGAACTTACTTTTCAGCAATACAATGAGAGGGGAATCTGGTCTATATTTTACTACGTAAGTGGTATTGCAGGTCCTTGCTGTGAAGATTATACCTGACTGAACCAAGGAGTGTTGTTCGTCGGAGCTCTTTCCATGGTGGTAACATTAAAGCAGTGAGGGATTTGCCACATCCCGCTTGTGAGAGAGAAGTCGGCGTGTTGAAAACAACTTGTTGCCCACAGGGATTCTGTGACGCTTTGCAACTATCCAGACTGGAAACTGAGAGCCGGCTAGTTCCCGCCCAAATATGACTGTACTTTATTTTTGGCCTGATCAGTCAGTTAAGTGCCATACGTGACTGGGTAGAAGATTATCCCGCAGTAGGTTGCCATTGCTTTCTACGGTAGACTGGTTGCCAGCCAAGGCTATAAATCCCAATCTGTCCTGTTATTTGACCTATAGCTAAAGTGAGAAGAGATGGATTATATTACATAATTATATTAAGTATAATTAATGGGGGATCAGTTTATTATTTTATAACAATATAAAACCGATCCCCAACTTTAAGTAGAAGTTTTAAATATCTTTCCAACTATTATATTCAGTCAGTCAGTTAAGTGCAATACGTGATACACGCTTTGGGCGACCATGTTTCGAAAAAGACATGAATGACTGGACGAAGATTATCTCATAATCTTGCCATTGTTTTCTGCGGTAGACTGGCTGCCATCCTAGGCTATAGAACCCAAGCTGTACTGTTATTTAAACCATAACTGGAGGGAAGAGACGAATTAATACCTTTCCCAAGGGTATTTGTGCGTATGTGAATGCAATGAATTCAACTGGAATTTGAACTCGGTTCCCCGATTTCTCGTTCCGAGCCGATATCCACTGCACCACAACGCACATCCGATTTGGCCTGATATTTTATTATCAATGTAGAGGATGATATGAGAAGTTAGCTATTTATAGTATTATTTACTCTTCTCTCCCACTTGAGAGAGATGTGACACAAGGTCTTTTTTAATGTGGGGACCCCGAGCGCGTACGCCCAGGTACTGGTCAAATATTACCTATCCACCGCAGTGGATAGGTTCAGAACTGGTCTGAACTGGTCTTATTTTGGTCATTTTCGCTCCCCCACCCCAGCCAAAAGGCCGAGGCGCAACGGCGAAGTTAGGTATTTATAGAGCAATGCAGATTTTCACATGAACTCAATGGAAGTAAAAAAGGCAGTTGTTTTAATTGAAAGTAAAAAAAAAAAAAAAAAAAAAGTCCGACGTTTTGAGGCGTGTTCGATGTTGCATCTCAAAGACCCATTAATCGATCGACAAGAGACCGGTGAAGGGAAATGAATCCTTTCTAACATTTGTAAACCATTGACGACTTCTTCATTTAGCGCGCAAACTCTTTCCAACATGGAAGATACCCACTAAAATTGGGGTGACTCTCTGATGGTCTGACATTGACGTTATTCAATGCATATATCTTCTTGTCTTCTGTCATCTGCATGAAAATAGATATTCAGGTAAAAAAAAAATGCGACATTGGTTAATGGAGCTTGTTTAATTCTGCTTCATTATAATCCTTGGCTTGGTACCAGGATAAAACTGCAATAGCCCACCGATTTGGGATACAAATCTTTGCTTCTTCCAGCATATTATCCTGGTCTGTTGGAACTTATGCAAGTATCTTGGCAATGTTAAAAACAAAAGAATTTTCCTTGAAAGATTTCTTTTGTTTGTTTATTTCGAGGTTTAACGACCCATCAATCCTTATGGGATCATTTAAAGTTATAACCAATGATTTTTGGTTAAGGTTATTTTTTTACAACATTTTTCTTTTCTTTTATCAAGATTCATTAGGATTTGTTTTTAAGAGCAGGGTCCCCAAGTCCTACCCTTGATATTTAGCCCATAACTGGAGTGAAGGGACGGATTAATAACTTTCCCAAGGGTCATTCAGTCAGTGAAGTGCCATAAGTGATACAGGCTTGGGCGATCATGTCTCTTTCGTGACATGACTAACTGGGCAGAATATTACCCCGCAGTAGTTTGCCATTGCTTTCTGTGGTAGACTGGTTGCCGACCAGGGCTATAGAACCCAATCTGTCCTATTATTTAACCGATAACTGGAGGGAAGAGACGGCGTAATACCTTCCACAAGGGTACCAGTGCTTAATTAAATGCAGGGTATTCAACTGGAATTCGAACTCGGCTCACTTAATTCTCTTTCCGAGCCTATATCCACTACACCACAACGCACAGCCGTCACTAAACGCTTACAGCACCTGGTATTCCCAAGCGGTCACCCATCTAAGTACTTCGTTGATCATACGAAAACCGGTGTATTCAACGTGATACGGCCGTAAGCCCGAAAGATTTCTCTGCATTTTAAATGCTTAAATAAATTTGGAACACGATAACAAAAATGTAAATATATGCAGGGTTTCTATTCTGACTGGTTTAAGTACAGTTTAAATACATTAATCTAAGAATAAAATGTAATTGTAAAATCTTAGATATTGTGACTTGTAACTGCATTTGAAGAAATTTTAATTTCCCTGTGTTCCGGCAAGAATAGCCCTATTCATACGGGAGTTTCTGTCGCAAATAAAACATCATACACATGATTGAACAAATTTCACATCAGATTATGTTACAGCTATACCTTTCTGAGACAGAACAAATCTAAAGTTTAACTGACTTCAAAAAATATTTTTATGGAACCAATTTGGAACTAGTTGTAAGATATGATAATCAATTCATGTGTTTTAGTTTATAATAACTATCTGTGAGACCTAAAGTCGGAAGATAAGTTTTCGAATTTATTTATTTATTTATTAGAATTAACAAATGACTAAAATCTTTTTTCAATCCTAAAAGCACTGTGCAAGAATGAATATCGTTTCGACATTCCAGGTGGCTCGTTTACTTATATTTACGCCTGAAGAAATGTATGATTCCATACCTACTACTCACAACAGAACACATTTTGTCCTATAGTTTTAAGAATCAATCGCTCGAGGACAGGGACACGCATGATTCGTACATTTACACGCTAGAATCTAATCTAAACTTATTTATAAATGGAACTTTGTCTCTGTGTAAGTGTATGGGTGTGTGTGTGTCTGTGCGCGTGTGTCCGTTACCTATAGACTCCGAAACGGCTGAACCGATTTTCTGGAAAATTTACACGGTTGTACTATGAGCGTCTGCGAGTGTTCGTAGCTAGGTTTTGTGTCGGTGTATCCCCGATAAATATCGATAATCGATAATCGAAAAAATCGGGTTATAGAAGGAGTGGTCCGATTTTAATCAAATTTGACACATTCATAGACAAAGATATAAGAAACGATATTTAGAAGTTTCAAGGTTGTAGTTCTTACAATAGTGTAGAAAATTTGATATCGATACTAGGAAATCAAAATTTGACTTACATCCATTCATTTTTCTTTCAGTCTACGTTTCGCTTTAACTGGAAACAACTATTGCTTTTTAATCTTTCGTGCCAACATCTAAAGAGCTTGAACTCCAGGACCATGGATTAGTTTGAAAGCTTTCATTACACCGGTGCAACGTCGGGCTATACTGCTAGTATATAATTAACCAAAGAAAGTTTTTTTCATTAGTAATGAGAAGAATTTGGGTTTTTAAAATCTTGTTAGATTTTCCTTCACTAGAAATATTCTTAGATGTTTTTTTTTAATATATGTTATGTCTTGGAGATATTTGATACGATTGGAAGTGTGGAAGTGGCAGCGCTGCTTCAACTAGTTCATGAGAACGAAGCTGCTATCTATTAACCATCTTAGACAATCGCTCCTACCTCCCATTAGCATGGAACAGGCTAGCCTTCCTGAGATTAAAACTTCACACGCCTTGGCTTCACACACTCAGCGGACCTCAAATGGAGAACTATATCGAATCCATTCATAGATCCGCTGCTAAGAAAGTCGGTTCTCTGTGCAGGGCCAGGACGTTTTCCATGAAGTATTTTTTGCACATATGTAAATCTAGCATCTGCCCTTGCATTGAATACTGCTGCTACATCTGGTCGGTTGCTCCTGCTATTCACCTCGGGGGTCTTGACAAAATCCAACGTAGAATCTGTAATTTGATCGATCGCGACTTAGAAGCTAAGATATAGTCACTTTCACACCGATACTATATGGAATCCGTAGAATCCATAGCTAAATCCGCTGCTAAGAAGGTCGGTTCTTTGTATCGGGGTAGGAAGTTTTTCCCATCTGAAACCAACTTGCACATATATAAATCTACCATCCAACAGTGAATTGAATATTGCTGCTACATCTGGTCAGGTGCTCCTGCTATTCACCTCGGTGGTCTTGACAAAATCCAACGTAGAATCTGTAATGTGATCAATACCGACTTGGCAGCCCGGCTGTAGTCATTCTCTCACAGGCATGACCTTACTTCCCTGTGCCTCTTCTATGAATATTTTCACGTCTTCTGCTCCAGTGTACTCAGATCACTGGTGCCCCTACGTATGAATTTACGCAAGCCCCAAGATTTTTTTTATAAGCGTTTCACCCCGAGCAAGGCATTTCACTGTCACTACTGCACAGTGGGCTACATAGAATGGAGAAAGGATGGTTAGATAAAGGAAATGTCAGAGGGTGGGTGATAGGCGGGTAAGGATACCGAGAATGCGGGTTGGGTAGATGAGAGTGTTGGGAGAATAAATGGAAGTTAGTGTGATAGGTGTCTATGGACCCTACATTTAAACACCTGGAGATTGTAGCCGTCGGGAAAGCATGCGGAATGGAATTCCACAGGCGGGAAGCGCGAGAAAAGAAGCTATTGGAGTAGAAATTACGGTTACATCTTATCTGTTTAACTGTAAAAGGCTGGGGCCTAGTTGCCAATCTAGTATCTCGTTAAAATTCGTGCTTAGGCGGTACCAATGATCTAAGTTCTTCGGAGCAGAAGCCATGAAAGTACTTGTAGAAGAGGCACAGGGAAGCCACATCACGCCGGTGAGAGAGTGGTTGCCGCCGGTCTACTAAGTCTGTATCAACCACGTTACAGATTCTCCTTTGTATTTTGTCAAGACGCCCAAGGAGAGTAGCAGGGGCACCCGACCAGATGTGGCAGCAGTATTCAATACATGGGCGGAGATTAGCAACTACGTCCCACCTTTTTACAGTGAAACCGATAAAATGTAACCGCAATTTCTACTTTGACAGCCTCTTTTCACGCACTTCCCGCCTGTGGAATTCCCTTCAATATAATTGCTTCCCCAACAGCTACAATCTCCAGAAATTTAAATGTAAGGTCAATAGACATCTATCACACTAACTAACATCCATTCTCTCAAGGTCTTTTTTCATCTACTCCACCCCCATCCTCGGTATCCTTATCCGTCTATTACCCTTCTCCTGACATTTTCTATAACTAACCCCAGGTTCTCATCACTTTCCCCTATGTAAACCCCTGCGCAAGAGTGGCAGTAGAATGCCTTGCATGGGGTATCTGTATCTGGTTGGGTTTTAGCCGGCTTGCTTCCAAGTGATGGAGAATGATTTTTGGGGGATTTGTTTAAGGGCAAGGTCCTAAGTCCTACCCAGTTGCTTGCGGTGAGATGATTAAAAAAATAAGATAAGAAATGGGGTGCGCCCATTTTTAGCTCTGGGTAGAATGTAATGTACGACAACCTCTCCAACCTATTATTCCGAGTCGATATCCATTATACCATAATGCACATCCACAGAACCGACGATGGAAGCATGATCTTCACCTTTGCCTGCCGAAACACGATTGCTTTCTAAATTTAGATGCGGCAAGGAAAAGAGCCAAGAACGTTTTTCCTGAATGAGAGTGTCCGACAACGATTCCTAGAGGTCGGGCGACGTAAGAACCTTATGCGGATAAGAGTTCTTCGTGGGGAGATGACCCCGGCAAAAACGACGACGAAGACGACCCTTGCGGGACAGGTAAGGTCGAGTGAGCAAACAAACAAACGATGACATATTGTGCCTGTGCGTACAAAACACGACGGAAGATGGCGACGAAAAAGGCTAAGACGGCAGGACGCTGTGGCGGAATCATTACGAACGAGACGAATACCGAACGGTCAACGAAAGTTAAGGCAACTGGTGATCGGTTAAGTGAAGAAAAAGAAAAAAAGAAAGAGAGAAAAAGATAGCAATAATATGCACAGCAGTGAAAACAGGAAGTGTACCTACGTTTAGCCTTACCTTACAGTCCTTGAGATGCCAATCAAACATAAGTAAACATCTAAGAATCAGTGAAGTTCTCAAATGCTGTATTTTGGTCGTCTTGCTATTTCAGTTGACTAACCCAAGCTCGCCTCAATATCCACTTGGTGTGACTAAAAAGTTAAAAATAATTTTATCTTCCTGGTTGTACCCTCGTGTTGGGATGGGAATCAACTTTTTTTTTAATATTCTTAAAAATAACTCATCATTTTGCTTAATTTTAAACTTTTCATGTTTAATTGGTTTTCTTTATTTTTTTTAAAATTTAGCAGAAATTTCTTTGCTGTACTTTAACTAAGCTAAAACTTAGCAATCCACCATACTGTTTGTTTGTTTGTTTGTTTGTTTGTTTTTTCCAATTGGAATAGATAGACTAAACTATCGCCCGGTTCACGCTCTACCCACGTCTATTGAACAGGTGAAGAGGCTCATCCCCTGTTCCTTGTTTATGATATGGTTTCCGGCTTTCTCTTTTCCAATCTTTTCACTCTTTTCTTTTTTTTTTAAATTGCAGTAGATAGACTAAACTATCGCCCGGTTCATATTCCACCCACGTCTATTGAACAGGTGAAGAGGCTCATCCCTTCTTTCCTGTTTAGGATGTCGTTTCCGGCTTTCTCTTTTCCAATTTTTTCACTCTTTTCTTTTTTTTTTCAATTGGAGTAGATAGACTAAACTATCGGCTGGTTCACACTCCACCCATGTCTTTTAAACAGGTGAAGAGGCTCATCCCTTGTACCCTGCTTAGGACATGGTTTCCGGCTTTCTCTTTTCCATTCTTTTCACTCTTACGTAGCCCTCTTCACATCAGTGGCGTTACCGCCTTGCTCGGTGTAATATGATTAAAAAAAAAAACAAAAAAAACATTCATCTAAAAATGTCAAAATAAAAAAAAATTATCTCAACACTTTTACTGGCAAAGCAAGGTTCACACAAGTACTAGTGAAAACCATATATTTCCATGTATGAGGAAACCGACAGATAAGACGAGGCCCTAAATCTGGCTAAATAGCCAGGATCTTATCTGATATCTAACCAAAACAACCAAGAACGTATACTGGCCTATGCCGGCATTAGCAGTTAGGCCTACCATGATGACTTCTACGAATATTAAATAAAGCTAATGTTATCACAAATTTCAGTTTGTTCACTTTATTAATTATCGTATGAAAAGGAATAAAGTTGCTTTAACTCTGTGACCAATAGGCAACCTTCTTTTGTTTAATACTCTTCTTGTATACTTCTCATCACAACACTTTTACTGTCAAACTATGGTTCTCACAAATAATAGCGAATATAATACTCTTTTTGTATAATACTCAACAATTTAATGGCGAAGTATGGTTCACACAGGTTAAAGTACATACTCTATATTTTCATGAGATTTTCTTTATTTATACTTCTGATAATAACAGTCGATAATTTAGACAGTTTTTAATTATTTACCGAGGCATTGTACCTAAATTTGCACAACGATAAAAGTAAACTTAAATAACAAGAATAAAAACCTCTGGCATTAATTTAACACAAGAAATAATAATTTTTTGCTTTGGTTTGCTTTAAAAAATAATCTTATGAGCATTTCGTGCAGGCAAATTAATTCTGTTATTTAAAATTCACTTTCTAAAAGGAACTGCTTTGTTGTTGATATTTCGTAATTTAGACAGAGAAAAACCAAATGATGTTAAATTCCACATAGGGAGACGACGTCACGCTAATGTACTCTGTAGAAAATACTTGTTACTTGCACTGGAAAATTCACAGTAAATACTTCCGAGCTCAGTATTGCCGTTGGGAAACACGCAAATGTATCTAGAATCAAAAACAAATCTTCAAGTTAGGCAGCGTTTTCTTCAAATATAGAAAAAAATCAAACCGGAAATACGACAAGAAAAACTCCCGTTTCAATATTTGCAATTAATATTTGCTGAAATTATTTTTATTTTCTTTTTATAATCATATCACCCCAAGCAAGGCATTTTACTGCCACTGTTTTGCAGAGGGTTACATAGGAGTAATGTTATGACAAAGAATGACAGGTTATTGAGGGTATCAGGAAGTGTGTAAGAAAAGTATGAGAATATGGATCAGATTTCAGTGAACGTAGAAAGGAGCATGAGGGTAAAAGAGAGAGAGAGATAGATAGAGAAGGAAAGAGATAGGATGCAGGTTAGTGAGATAATTGTCTATTGACTTTACATTTAAATTCTTGCAGATTGTGGCTGTCGAGGAAGCAATTAAATGGAATGGAATTCCACAGGCGGGAAGTGCTAGAAAAGAAGCTGATGGATTAGAATTTGCGTTTACATTTTATTACTTTCACAGTCAAAGGGTGTGACCTAGCTGCTAATCTTGTGGCTCGAGTAAATTCATATATAGGGGACACCAGTGAGCTAAGTTCATCGTAGCAGAATACGTGAAAGCATTTCTAGAAGAGACAGAGAGAAGCCACATTGCGCCGGTGAGAAAGTGACTGTATTTCAGCTGATAAGTCGTGATTGATCACATTTCAATTACCCTGTTAGATTTAGTCAAGGACACCTAGGTGGATAGCAGTAATATGTAAATATTAAAAATATTAACATATTTTTAAAAATCTTTGGTCATAATAGTTTTTGACTGTTAAAAAAATATCTAGAAGATCTGATTAATGTCTATAATAGACTAAACTATCGCCCGATTCACACTCATCCCACGTCTATTGAACAGGTGAAGAGGCTCATCCCCTATTCCTTGTTTATGATGTGGTTTCCGGCTTTCTCTTTCCCAATCTTTTCACTCTTTTCTTTTCTTTTTTTTAAATTGGAGGAGATAGACTAAACTATCACCCGGTTCACACTCCACTAACGTCTCCAAGATATACATTGAGTTTTATTGATATAAAATTTACAGTGACACGTGTTACTGCCATATTGTAGTCGTGTGTTCAATCTTTCAAACATCTGGTGGGACACTAGTTTAACAGGCGCAAACACTAAAGGTATCACAGGGATGAAATAACACAATAATCCACAGAGGGAATAGGATGATGAGCAAAGTGCATTTAGTAGAAACCTCGTTTCTATTATAACATCTAAACTTATTTATAAATGTAACTTTGTCTGTGTGTGTATGTGTGCGTGTGTATGTGTGTGTGTGTCCGTAACCTATAGACCCCGAAACGGCTGAACCGATTTTCTTGAAAATTTACACAGTTGTACTATAAGCCTCTGCGAGTATTCTTACCTATGTATTGTGTAGAGGTACCCCCGAAAAATATCGAAAATCGATAATCGAAAAAACCAGGTTACAGAAGAAGTGGTCCGATTTTAATCAAATTTGATAAACTCATAGAAAAAGACATAAGAAACGATATTCAGAAGTTTCAATGTTGAAGTTCTTACAATAGTGCAGAATATCGATAATATATATATATATATATATATATATATATATATATATATATAAATGCACGATGTTTGTGTGTGTGTCTGTTTATCTGCTTGTATGTCTGTACTTGCTTCAGCCCTTTTATTTTAGTTTTTACTTCGGGTTTGGCTCTAAGTAGGTATAATTGTAGTTCTTAGTCTCAGCCATGATACCATTTACTCAGAGGACTTATTTAGCCTTCAAAATTCAGTTTAAGAGGAAAAAAAAACTTATTTGATATCGATAGAAGGAAATCAAAATTTGACTTACATCCATTCATTTTTTTTTTCAGTCTACGGTTTCGCTTTAACTGGAAACAACTATTCCTTTTTAGTCTTTCGTGCCAACGTCCAAAGAGTCTGAACTCCAAGAGCATGGATTAGTTTTTTAAGCTTTTATTACACCCGAGCAACGCCGGGCTATAATGCTAGTCAGTAATAATAAAGATGAAAACAATAGTTCGAAATAATTAAAATATATTGATAATTACATCCCGTATTTTCTTGTGCATAATCTGACTTGAGCAGTAATAAGACCCTTTTTGAAGGTACCATCGTTTTTTATGCAGTGTCTCTTTAGGACAAAGGTGTGATCCTAGACATTCGCTTAACAATATCCCTTGTTGCTCTGGACACTTTTCCTCTTGATATCTTGCTCAAATACTTTCCTGGCTTCTACTCTGACGAACTTAAATCACTGGTGCCCACTAGATGTGAATTTGCACGAGATACTAGATTGACAACTAGGTCCCATCCTTTTACAGTGAAACCGATGAAATGTAACCGCAATTTCTACTCCAACAGCTTCTTTCCTCGCACTTCCCGCCTGTGGAATTCCCTACCGCATGCTTGCTTCCCCGACGGCTACAACCTCCAGGAGTTTAAATGTAAGGTCAATAGACACCTCCTAACACACTAACTCACACCCACTCTCTCCAACTCTCTCCCTATGTACATCCTTAATCGTCTACCACCCTCCTTCTGACATTTCCCATACCCAATCGCTCTATGTAACCCCTTGCGCTATAGTGGCAGTGGAATGCCTTGCTTGGGGTGACACGATTAAAAAAAAAACCTCTCCGCCATCCACTTGCTCAAGTCTATCAAGTACGATGCTTTCCCCTGTCTTTCTATATATCTGCCCCGTGGGTATTATATTCTCCAAGTCTTCCGTCCTTATTAAGTGACCCAGAACCTTCAGTTGTCTCTTCCTAATGTTCAGTATAATTTTCATTTTCGTGTCCATCTTCTCCAAAACATTGTCGAAGCTCACATGATCGGTTGATGGTGTCTTTACCATCCTTCTGAAGCTATAGAACAGTGAATAAATTACATATATGTATACTATCCCGTAGTACAGCACCTTTATGTTGTGGTGGATAAGAAATTAAGTATTAAAATCAACCTTCTTCAATTTTATAAAAATTCAAAATTACTTGTGAAATCCTGTTTTTACCAAATAGAAAAAGAATTAACCATTTACTTAGAGAAAAAGTCAAAACCGGATTTCGCAAATAGATGTAAAATTGGTTTTCTGACCAATGGAAGTGATTTGCAATACTAAAAAGTACTTAGCGATCTAGTGCGAAAAATCTAAATTACTATAAATGACCTCGATCAGCGTCAGTCAGACACTCAGATAGGAGCAGCAACAGACACAACTAAAATGTAGCGGGTGAAGCTTCAAGTGACCCGAACATTTGTTCTCTTTCTCCTTCTTTCTCGTGTGCTGATTCAATTTACTTCTTTTTCTCCATTTAAAGACATTCCTATCAAACAAACTCTCATACATACATACATACATACATACATACATACATACATATCCATAAACTCTTTCCAACAAATTACTGCTCCGAACTTTTGATACCATTAACTTATTACATGTTTCTCATTGAACTTTTAACTTCTGCCTATTCTTTCTATTCTATTCCTTTAATAAATTTCTATTCTAAAATGCAGAAGGTATATTTTAATCTCTCACACTATTTCACACATTCCAACTTGCCGACAGCCACCCTTCTGATGAAAACCTTCTGATAATTCCGATGATATTTCTGGATAAGACTTGTAAGCTGTAGGGACATAAGGTCGAATTGATAGACATTCACGGCTTCAATATATTTTTTATAAAATGTTGTACACTCTTATCCATAAAAAAACCCAATGTCATACATATATTTCACTCAAGTATTTAATTTTTCACGAGGTTAATGAATAGAAATGGATGGATGTTTAGCCATTTTTTTCTTCTAATGTACGTTTCAAAACTTATTTTCGAATTTTCGGGAAAGATGCTAACTTGGTATACTCGGTAATACAATTCAATTAAGTTTTTTATTTCATCTGGGGATTTTCTGAGCTTAGCTTAAATGTGGAACAATGCTAATTGGAAGGGAACCCAACTGACAATACTGATTCATAATTGTTCTAAAACCCATATGTGATACACGCTTGGGCGATCATGTCTCGAAAGAGACATGACTAACTGGACAGAAGATTATCCCGCAGTAAGTTGCCATTACTTTACCAAGTTTATAGAACCCAATCTGTCCTATTATTTTACCTGTAACTAGAGGGAAATGTCGGATTATCCAGCTTTTAAAAAAACTCTCTTCTTTGAAACACCGATATTGCAAACAGACTCAGTTAATATAATAGATAAAAAAATAAAATATTTTACCCATGTTCAGATGCCTTAAATGATTTTCTAAGGGTAGTTTAGATGTGGCAAAAAATGTTTGGCGTATCCAAAGAAGACCGAACTTACACCTCAGTCGTAACTTACAAGACAAGTTTGTTGTCACTTTATGTGACTCCACAATATTTCTATATATTAATAAAATAAGAAAATAAAAAAATGTCTTTCATTACGAATAAAGATAAATATTGCCGACATTGATAATGTACAGTGAAACAAATATTGCCCACATACATGCATTTTTTAAAGAATTGTTATCAACACCTATCAAATTTGTATTTTTTTATCTATTATATTAACTGAGTCTGTTTGCAATATCGGTGTTTCAAAGAAGAGAGTTTTTTTAAAAGCTGGATAATCCGACATTTCAGGTCAAATAACAGGACAGATTGGGTTCTATAAACTTGGTTGGCAACCAGTCTACCGCAGAAAGTAATGGCAACTGACTGTGGGATAATCTTCTGTCCAGTTAGTCATGTCTCTTTCGAGACATGATCGCCCAAGCGTGTATCACATATGGCACTGACTGGCTGAAGCTTTTCTCGAAATATTTACTTGTGTGTAATACGACATACTTTTAGGGTTTAATTTTCGTTCAAAGTTTCTTGTATTATACACAGGAAAATACAGTATCTCAGCCTGCAATCTGAACAAGAAAATGTCTTTACGTTTATCTATCTGTATATATATATATATATATATATATATATAAAGAAATCTGCGAGTCCGTGTGTGACTGTTCCTTATGCACGTCTACATTTTTTAAGCTACGCCATTCAAACTTTCTAGGGACACATATATACAGGGAAGCCAGGTTGATACATACTTTTTGAGTTTATCTATATATATAAAAGGCAATCTGTGAGTCTGTGTGTGACTGTTCCCTATACACGTCTACATTTTTAAGCTACGCCATTCAAACTTTCTAGGGACACATATCTACAGGGAAGCCAGGTCGACACATACTTTTTGAGTTTAAGTTCAATAATTTTGCATTTCGCACTTTTTAGCCAATGGAACCGATTGTTTACATTTGCCCCGTAATGCATCTAAGATCGAAGATGGTTGCTAAATTACGTCACCGACCTCAAATCACACGTTTCAAACGCGACTAAAATGTTTTTTATTAAAAAAAAATTAACCTTTGTATTTAATTTTTTTCCGACGTTTTAAAAATCATTTGGTCAACAAAAAAAATGTGAATATTTTTCCCCATAATAAAGAAATATTTTAAAAAATGTTATTTCAAAGAAACAAATATGTAAAAAAAAAGTGCCACTGGTTAATTTAATTATTTAAGTCTTTTTTTTTTCAGATTAAATATTTCATACTTCAGAAAATAAAATTTAAAAAAAATTTTTTTCGTTAAATATTTCATGCAGATAATCAACTGCCAGTAATTCGTGTGGCATTAATGTAATTTTTTCCTCTAAAATTAAATGTCTACATTTTTAAATATTTTTCGAAAATTTCTGAACTGAGAGCGTAATGGTTTTTATATTTCTAATTTCAGTAAAACAAAATAAATAATTTTAAATTTTATCTTAAATTCATTTACTCAACAAAAATTCTAAATATTTTCCCCCGTTATTTTGAAACAAAAACAAACGCATTGATGTTTACAATGTCACACCCCGTTTACGCAAATATTCTCCTTTCTTTGGCCTCTTCTCCCACTACTAAAATATTCTGAGTTGTACGGGCAATGCCGGGCTATGATGCTAGTTGATATTATCAGAACGTTTTACCCGTTTTTTAATTAACTGTAAATCCGAGTAAAAAATTAACGGTTTTTTTAAAACTTTTGACATATGTAATTGTAAGTCGATTAACGCGATTACATATTTTCTACCACATGCTCCGCGATTTAATTCGATATGGTCCAAGTGTTAAGTTGGCAGACCGGACAAAATTCTTTCTTGTGCTGGATGCGGCATGGAGGTCACGGTTTGCTGACCACTGCCGTAGGGTAACTGAAGTTAAGCAACGTGAGAAACTGTTAGGAACCTAGAAGGATGACTGCTCGGAATTAGCAGGCGCGGTAAAATGGGATGTGTTAGTTGAGCAATGGATATGTCCTCATAATTGTTAATCGGAGTGAGGGGTTCTAATTCTTGTTACGTAAGTTATATTCATTTAAGTGTAAAGGCCCTTGGAAAAGAAATGAAAGTAACCCTTCTCTATCTAATCTAAACTTATTTATAAATGGAACTATCACTGTGTGTGTATGTGTGTGTATATGTGTGTGTGTGTGTGTGTGTGTGTGTGTGTGAGTGTCCGTTACTATATTGTCATTCGTTTCACAATAATTACCCGAGTATTTTGTCGTGGGCAGCATTCCACTAATGAGACAGTTTTCGTTGTCCTGTCTACATTTGTTCGTTATTTTTTTGAGTAGTTCCCTGTAGCACCTATGAAATAGATTTGCAAAAAAAAAAAAATATATATTTTTACAGAAAATCCATCGGAAGATTAACCAGCACTTTATCATTCATCAAATTGTCATGATAAAACTCTAAATCGATAATTAACCTTCCAGTGGATTGACTGCAAAACGAATTTTTGGCAAATCTATTTTATACGTGCTGAAAAAGGCATGAAATCGAATAAGGAACCCCCCCCCCCAAATATAGACAGGCTAAAGAAAAAACTGTGTCCTGAGCATGACGGTAAACTACATCCAGCAGCAAGGCCTCTGATTTGGAATGTTGTGATGAGCATGGAACCACTTCTTAATTGCTGCTGTTCCCAGAACCACTCTGACTCAGGGTGATAGCACCTATAGGGTGTTAGGGTCCCAGCTACGGGAAAATAATTAAACCGTAGTCAAAACACTACGAAAGTATAAAAATAGACTTTTCTATAGAAACATATACATATTTGAAAGAAAAAATATTGCCAACAATACATTTTGAAGAAAGAATTATTACCATAATACATTTTTGACGGAAAAAATATTCTCAGCAAAACATTTTTGAATAGAAAACTAGAAGACATTTTCAGTTTTCTAAAATAAAAAAGAATAAAAACAAAAGATTCATCAAAATCTCACTAAATCAACCTTTTCACTATAACGGAATATTTTAAAAAAATACCTTAAAACCCCATCTTTTTGGCATTTAATAACCCACAGGGGTCGATATGCAAACTCAAAGCTAAAGTAAAAAGACCAAAGCGCAGAAATAGAGAAATTAAGGGAAAATGCACAAGAAAGCCAAATCAAAAGACATGGTAAGTACCACTAACCATAAAAGACAAAGACAGAACGATGATATCTAAACTTATTTATAAATAGAACTTTGTCTCTGTGTGTGTGTGTGTCTGTGGGTGTGTCCGTTACCTATAGACTCCGAAACGGTTGAACCGATTTTCTTGAAAATTTACACGGTTGTACTATAAGCATCTACGAGTGTTCTTAGCTAGGATTTGTGTCAAGGTACTCACAATAAATATAAAAAATCGATAACCGAAAAAATCGAGTTACAGATGGAGTGGTCTGATTTTAAACAAATTTGATACACTCATAGACAAAGACATAAGAAACGATACTCAGAATGTTCAAGGTTACAGTTCTTACAATAGTGCAGAAAATCTATAATATATATATATATATATATATATACAAGGCAAGATGTTTGTGTGTGTGTGTCTGTTTATCTGCCTGTATATCCTTTATACAAATTCAAAATTTTTATCCGATTCTCACCAAACTTTACACAAATTTCTTTGGACTGAGTCTGAGCTCCAGGACCAGGGATTAGTTTTAAAGCTTTCATTACACCCGAGCAACGCTGGGCTATACTGCTAGTTATGTATTAAATTGAATTGAGAAATGAGAATTATGTCCATTGAAAGCCTTCCCATCCCAGTGGACTAATAAACAAATTTTAATCAAATTTTATACACTCATAGACATTCCGAAGTTTCAAGGTTGCAATTCTTACAATAGTGCAGAAAATCGATAATAGTTATATATAAAAGGCAAGATGTTTGTGTGTGTGTCTATTTATCTGCCTGTATGTCTGTATTTCTTTCAGCCCTTTTATTTTAGGTTTTGCTTCGGGTCTGGCTCTAAGTAAGTATAATTATAGTTCTTAGTCTCAGCCATGATACCATTTACTCAGAGGACTTATTTAGCCTTCAAAATTCAGTTTACGACGAAAAAAACTTATTTGATATCGATACTAGGAAATCAAAATTTGACTTACATCCATTCATTTTTCATTCAATCTACGGTTTCGCTTTAACTGGAAACAACTATTGCTTTTTAGTCTTTCGTGCCAACGTCGAAAGAGTCTGAGCTCCAGGACCATGGATTAGTTTTAAAGCTTTCATTACATCCGAGCAACGCCAGGCTATACTGCTAGTTAGAAAAATAAAAAGTACTTTAGACATGGACTTAGTATATTGGATATCTCTTCCATGACAAGAGAGAACTACCAGCAATATAAGAAAGATTGCCGGACCAGAAATATTCAAATCTGAAGTGGGAACTGCACTGATCAAATTGGGAAGAAACGAATCACTAAGACCAGACGGCATTGGAATAGGGATGCTGACAGCTTCAGACGAATTCGGCATTAACAGGATTACAGAAATAATAAATTAAATATACAATAGCGGAAACATACCTGAAAACCTAAGCATACCAATTTTTATAATTCTATCTAAGCCAGGCGCAAAGGAATGTGGAATCCACCATACAATCAGATTGACGCACCACATAACAAAACTCATCTTCCGTATTCTGATGAAGAGACTCCGTAGAAGAATCGACCCAGAGACAGGGCAAGAACAGTGCAGGTTTAACAAAGACGCCGAAACAAGGAATTCCATATTTATCCCCAGAATTAGCAATACAAATGCAGGAGGAGGTATATCTATGTCTTATAGATTACGCAATGGCGTTTGACAAAGACTTTTTTTAGAGATGCTTATCAACCCCAGCACATCCGGGCAACACATTAGAGTTATCAAGAATCTATACTGACAGGAAACCACCTGCATATGGACAGAAAAAGATTTCAGCTTATAAGAAAATAGAAAGGTGTGTAAGGCAACGAGGTGTCTTCTCTCCGGATCTATTCAACCTGTACAGTGAGACTATCCACCATTCGTCATTGGCGGTCGCAACCTTAACAATATGAAATGCGCAGATGATACATTGGTGATAGCAAACACGGAAGAGAAAATGCAGGACCACCTACAGGAGCTAACAAGGAAAAGTGAAGAGAAAGGACCAAGAATATATATTAAGAAAAGCGAATGTATGGCCATGAGCGAAAAAAAGATCCCTAAATTGCTAAGTACAAACAGCTACTAAGGTTTATGTACAGAGGTGGGGGTGTTGTGTTGCAGTGAATATCGACTCAGAAGGAGTCAAATCCGAGTTCGAATTCCAGTTTAATTCCTTTTATTCACTTGTGCACAAATACTCTTGGGAAAGGTATTAATCCGTCTCTTCCCTCCGGTTATGGGTTAAATAATAGGACACATTGGGTTCTATAGCCTTGGCTCGCAACCCAACAACTGCAGAAAGCAATGACAACCTACTGCGGAATAATCTTCTACCCAGTCAGTCATATCTCTTTCAAGACATGATCGCCCAAAACGTGTATCACGTATGGCACTTAAATGATTGACTGAATATAGTAGTTGGAATAATGATTAAGGCTTCTATTGGTCATAAAGTAGAGAATCAGTTTTTTATTGTTATGAAATAATAAACTGAGCCCCACTAATTGCTACTTAATAATATAATACATCTCTTCCCCATCTAGCTATGAGTCAAATAAAAGGACAAATTGGGTTCTATAGCCTTGGCTGGCAACCAGTCTACCGTAGAAATCAATGCCAAACTACTGCGGGATAATCTTCTGCCCAGTCAGTCATGTCTTTTTCGATACATGATCGCTCAATGTGTGTATCACGTGTGGCACTTGACTGACTAAATGAGGAAAGAGGGTTCGGAGAACCTGATACTCACGGAATGGATAGAAGGAACAATAGACAGTGGGGAGCAGCACGAGTCCTAATTGATCGGCTTGAGAAGGTGGATGGCGGAGAGGGGTCTCGAAGATATTCCAAGAGGAAAGATTTTAAGAGCGACAAGAGATAGAAAAAAATGGAGATCCATGACAGCTACGTCCTGAAAGGACACCATACATAATGTAGACGAAGAAGAATCATAAGCGTGCTGTTCTCTAAGTGGATTCAGTTCGTCAGATGCAACGCGTGATGCACTTTTAGGCGATAATGTCTTTTTCGATCCATGACTGTCTAGACAGAAGATCTTCCGCAGTAAGTTGCCAACCAAGGTTTTATAAAAACCAACCCGTCCTGCTATTTAACCCATAGCTGCATAGAGACGAGATAGATTAATCAGTCAGTTAAGTGCCATACGTGATACACGCTTTGAGCGATCATGTATAGAAAGAGACATGACTAACTGGGCAGAAAAAGTATCCCGCAAGAGGTTGCCATTGCTTTCTGTAGTAGACTGTTTGCCAGCCAAGACTATAGAACCCAATCTGTATTATTATTTAACCCATAACTTGAGGGAAAAACGAATTCATACATTTCCCATTGGTATTTGTGCGTAAAAGAATGCAAAGAACTCAACTGGAATTCGAACTAGGCTCACCGATTTGTCGTTCCGAATCGGCGTGCCGATAGATTGAATACCTTTCCAAAAAGCGTAAGTGAGGGCAACGAGAGATATTTTTTGGTCCGGCTATATGGCCGGGAATACCCACTGTGAAATGACTGTGTCACATCTGGCCTTGCGTGGGAAGCCTAGTAAATACAAAAAGGTCTTAGGCGAAGGCATTCACTATTCGATAGCCTATTAGTTAGGAAATAGACCCACTATGTGAAAAACAAATGATGGAGTCTCTGTGATTTTCTTTTAAATGTTTTCCTTTGAAAGGCTAAATGACTGTATGAGAGCGATTTATATTCTGGTGAAATTAAGAATTAAAACCAACTTTCTTTGTCACTTTTACAAAAATTCACAATGACGTGTGAAATTCGGGTTTTGACAACTAGAAAAAGTATTGACAACGTGCTTAAGGAAAAAGTCGAAACCCGATTTCAGGAGTAGATGTCAAATTGATTTTCTGACCAATGGAATGGATTTGCAAGACTGGGCAAAGAGTTAGCGGTTCAGTGCGAAAAAAATATTAAATGTCTATAAAGGCTTCGGTCAGTGTCATATAGTCAGTCAGATGGGAGCAGCGAGACGGCACACTAAAATGTAACAGGAGAAACTTCAAGTCGACCCGGACATAAGGTCGCGTCGGATACTCGTTTTCCTTCTTTCTCGTTTACTGATTCCTTTTACTTCTACTTCTCTATTCTCAACATGGCCATATGCCTCATCTTATACTTGATAAGAAACAGACATTTTAAAACTGAGCGAATACTTCATAGACACTCCTACTGATCAAACGCTCATACATCTATGCATACATACATACACATATACGTCTCTGCATACGTACACAAACTCTTACCAACTAGTTACTACTACGAACATTTCTACAACTCTTGATGCCATTAACTTATTACTTGTTTCACATTGAACATTAACTTCTACTACACATGTTATTCGCTCATATTAATAAATTCTTAATTTAACATGCAAAATGTATATTTTATTCTTCACAAATCCACACATTCCAACATGCTGCCAACCTTCTGATGATAACAAAAAAAAAATAATCTGTAAGTTGTAGGGAGTTTGGTTATGTATGACACAAGGCCGAATCAATAAATATTAAATAATTCCTATCGCCTCAATATTACGTATTAAGATTGCTGCTGTTCTTGTCTGAATCATTTTCATGTTCGACATTTCAGATAAAGTTTTCTTCATTACAAATTACATATTAGTATTTTACTTTTACAGCGAAGCTTAAAGACGTTGGCCTCGTTGTTTGAACACCTGGAGACATTTTTCTTTATTAATTTCGTCCCAATAAAGTCAATAATGCAGGTGTTAGGAACTAAGAGAAAAATGCTATTTAGAAGAAGGGGCAATAGTAGAACAAAAATTATAAAAATAGAAAATGAAGACTAAATTTTGCATATGACGAAACCATTAGTTATATCTAACCACGTCTACTGTAAAGTGATGAGACCTTGCCACAAATCTTGTACTGTGCTTAAATTCATAATGTCTACGTATCTGTTTTAACCCTAGCTGTATGGAGTATCCGTCCGTGCATGGAGTACTGCTGCCATTTATGGTCAGGCGGCCCAGCCGCTCACCTCATTGTTCTTGACAAGCTCCAAAGGAGAGTCTGTAATGTGATAGGTACTGATCTGGCGACTCGACTGCAGCCACTTCCCCATCGTCGAAATGTGGCCTCCCTTTGTCTCTTCTATAAATACTTTCATGGCTTCTGCTCGGATGAGCTTAAGTCACTGATGCCTCCTCAACAGGTGTTTACTCGTGCAACCAGACTGGCAACTTGGTCCCACCCATTCACAGTCAGGTTAGCCAAACGCAGACGACAATTCTACTCCTGCAGCTTCCTCTCTCGCACTTCCCTCCTGTGGAACTCACTCCCGTATTCTTGCTTTCCTGACGGCTACAACCTCCAGAAATTTAAATGCAAAGTCAATACTCATCTGTAAGTTGTAGGGAGTTTGGTTATGTATGACTCAAGGCCGAATCAATAAATATTAATCAATTCCTATCGCCTCAATATTACGTATTAAGATTGCTGCTGTTCTTGTCTGAATCATTTTCATGTTCGACATTTCAGATAAAGTTTTCTTCATTACAAATTACATATTAGTATCACAAATTTAAATGCAAAGTCAATAGTGGCCTCTAGCTCTCTCCCCACCCCTGTATAACCTCCCCTTTCTCTCCACCTATGTATCTGTTATCGCACCTGCTTTCTCAACTTTCTATTGTTCCTTTCTAACTAGTTTGTACTCCTCACTCTTTTCTAATTAATATTTTTACATTTATGTAGCCCCCTGCACATCAGTGGCGTTTCCGCCTTGCTCGGGGTGAAATGATTAAAAAAAATGTATGCAGTGGCAGCTGAGTCGGTTCATGCTTCGCTACCCAGAACCGAATCCGTTGCCACTGCATACTCCATCATTGACACTACCTAACTGCAGTTAAGATTTCTTCGAGCTAAGGAAACTTTTTTCGCCAGTCAACTACATTCACCCCTCACTTCGCGGTGTTTGTTTTACCTTGATAGAAATTATTGTATACCTGTGTAAATAAACGTTTGTTACTGTTTATAACAAAAACTTTTTCGTCATTTATTTGATGGTGTGGCAACAATTCTTCATCTCCGATACCAAATCTAACACTCCATCGATTGAATTGTATCCATCCCCCACCTTTCGCGGATCTTAAGAAGCAACGTGGGCGCGGAAGGAATCAGAGAACAACTGGAACATGTGGTAATCACGAAACTATCGGCTAACACGGTATCGTGAAAATATAGTACCACAATGAGACCTTGCCATAAATTTAATACTGCACTTAAATTCATAATGTCTACGTACCTGTTCTGACCCTAGATGCATGCTTATTTACGTCAAATAAGAACGAACATTCTAAACATTAAGTATTTTATTTAATATTGATAACATTAGATTAAAAACGTAACAAGTTTTACTGGTAGATTAACAGCTCGATGGGACAATGTGAGGACGTGTAAATGCTAACATGAAATCTTTTTCTTACTCTTTAGTACTAGAGAGTTCTGACCAAGGGGTATAATTTGGTTTCTTTCCGAAGAACAAGTTAGCTCCCTTGTTATGATGTACGTTCTAACAGTACCAAAGATGAAAGTAAATCCAGTCTATTAAACGGTAAGAACATTGCAGGCAGTCAGTCAGTTAAGTGCCATGCGCGATACACGCTTGGGCGATCATGTCTCTTTCGAGACATGACTGACTGGGCAGAAGATTATCCCGCAGTAGGTTGCCATTGCTTTCTGCGGTAGACTGGTTGCCGACCAAGGCTATAGAACCCAATCTGTCCTATTATTTACCCCATAACTGGAGGGAAGAGACGGATTAATACCTTTCCCAAGGGTATTTGCGCGTAAGTGAATGCAAGGAATTCAACTGGAATTCGAACTCGGCTCCCCGATTTCTCATTCCGAGCCGATATCCACTGCGCCACAACGCACATCCTGCAGGCAGTACACATTTTAAAAAATGTTTTATATGAATGCAATCTACTGTGTGACTCTTGTCCGATTATAAGGACTATATTTTATTGTCCAGCATGAACTGACACACTTTATAGGAAATGAATAAAACGTTTCTGAAACAGTTAAATAAGAGGGCGAGAAATGGATTGTAAATTTTAATGCTTACAAAACAAAGCTGCTATACATTAACCACCATAGAAAATCGTTCATACCTCCAATTAACATGGATTAGGCTAGTCTCCGTAAAAGCAAAACACTGCAACTGCTCGGCTTAATTCTCTCAGCCGACCTCGAGTGGAATGGCTACATTGAATCCATAGCTAAAGGGCCAGAAAGTTTTTCTCGTTTAAGCCATTTGCACATGGATAAATCTACCATCTGCCTATGCATTGAATACTGGTCAGGCGCCGCTGATATTCATCTAGGGGTTCTTGACAAAATCAGAAAGTTGCAAGTATATATATTGACGTGGTGAAGTAGTCACGAGTTCTCCTGTCACAACGCTTGTATGTTAAAAAAAAGTAGTTGCAGAATGATAAGAGCTTTATAAACTCAAGATATCATTTTAGATAATAACACAATCCGCTATCAGTCTTTGGACCTTACTTCACGCGGCACACCGAGATCCGTTGCATTTCAGACAGAACTCATTTAATTGCCTTATTCTATTTGTAATCTCTGGCTATTGACAATTTCGGATGTTTTCTTATAATGAAACGGCTAATGTGACCATCACCACAAGAGATAAAGCGAACAGTTATTACACTTTGATCTCATATTGATGTCCAGAAAATGGAGTAAATTCATTGCTCAAGTAGCTGCTTCGTCATTATATGTCGGGTGTTTCCTTATAATGTAACGGCTTTTGTTTCCTTTTTTTTTTTAATCATTTCACCCCGAGCAAGGCAGAAACGTCACTGATGTGCAGGGGCCTACATAAATGTAAAAAGATTAATTAGAAAAGAGTGAGGAGTACAGCCTAGTTAGAAAGGAACAATAGAAAACTTAGAAAGCAGGTGCGATGACAGATACATAGGTGGAGAGAAAGGGAAGGTTATACAGGGGTGGGGAGAGAGCTAGAGTCCAGTGGTTAGTAGATGAGTATTGACTTTGCATTTAAATTGCTGGAGGTTGTAGCCGTCAGGAAAGCAAGAATACGGGAGCGAGTTCCACAGGCGGGAAATGCGAGAGAGGAAGCTGAAGGAGTAGAATTGTCGTCTGCATTTGGCTAAACTGACTGTGAATGGGTGGGACCCAGTTGCCAGTCTTGTTGCACGAGTAAACACCTGTTGAGGAGGCATCAGTGACTTAAGTTCGTCTGAGCAGAAGCCATGAAAGTATTTATGGAACAGACAAAGGGAGGCCACATTTCGACGATGGGAAAGTGGCTGCAGTCGAGCTGCCAGATCAGTACCTATCACATTACAGACTCTCCTTTGGAGCCTGTCAAGAACACTGAGGAGAACGGCAGGGGCACCTGACCATAAATGGCAGTAGTACTCCATGCACGGACGGATGGTTGACTTGTATATATGCAGGATGGATTCAGGTGGAAAGAACATTCTGGATCGACATAGTGACCCAAACCATATTTATATGACTGCGACAGAATATTAATAAAATTTACTTTCTTTGTCCTAACTGACGTTACGTTCGTTTCTATAAAAATATATCACCATCTGCGTTTGAGAGATTTTAATTATAAAAATCGATTTTCACAAAAAGACGTGATACACATGATTATAATATTAAAAAACATATTTCTTGAATATTTTACTCATTCAAATTTCTCAAACTTGTTACATATTCTTCAAGTACACGTCATTCAGAAAAAATAGTTGTATGGGATGTAAGAATTATTGGATAAATCTTTAGATTACATACGAGCAAACCTCGTTAATAATGCAGCATTCATATTTTTAATTTAGGAACATGATATTGGTTTTATTCCATTGAAAAACCCCTAAAGTAATTCAAAATACCGTATATTGTGAACTGGTGTAAAAGTCGACTTCAAGATTTTACCTCAAAATTCAAAGATGACCTTCTAATAAAGTGCGACACAGAGATCCAAAGTCGAATTGGCATGGCGAAGGAGACGTTCCAAAAGCTGAGTAAAGTATTAAGACAGAGGAAACCCTCGCTAGAAACAAAGAAGAGAGTATTGGATTCCTATGCGATATCAGTTCTTCAATATGGCAGTGAATGCTGGACAATATCATCAAAGACGAAGAAAAAACTCGAAGTAGCTGAAATGTGGTTCTACAGAAGGATTCTGCGGATATCATGGACCGAGCATCTAAGCAAGGATGAGGCTGTGTAAAGGAATTTAAACGAAAATGAAATTTATACTGAGCATCAGGAAGATACAGCTAAATTTCCTGGGATCTGCAATGAGGAAAGAGGGCTTGGAGAACCTAAAACTGACAGGCTAGATAGCGGGAAAAAGAGACAGAGGAAAACAGGGATAACATATTTGAAGGGCCTGATTAAGTGGATGACAAAACGGGGATTGCAAGATGTTACAGGAGAAAGCGTTCTATAAGCCAGCAAAGATAGGGAGACGTGGAAGGCCATGATCGCCTACGCCCTGAAAGAAAAGGACACATAGAAGAGAAATATACATTTGCCAGAGATTAATTTTTAGTGCCTAAGTACTAATTTCACTCTGGGGGGTCTGTGAGTGAAAAGGTCACTATAAGAGCGTTATCGATGCGCATTTTACATGTTTCGTTTAGATATTAGTGTTTTGCAGATATGGTCATTTCCGTCCAAATTTATAGTTTTAGCTTTGAGATATGTCCAATAATTTTTTCTCATATTTTCTTCGGTACCTAATTGTAGGAGCCAAAGTGATGCTTAATAAATTAGCCTTGTGACAAACACGTTCGAGGTGCCCCACAATTTAAATATCAGAAGGTTGATGTTTTGATATTGAAATATGAAAGAATAAAATATTTCGTGTGTACATTAAAGTAAAGATTTATTAACAGAATGACAAAATTTTAAGAAGAAAAATATAAGTAAAATTTCGTTAACTAAACGCTGTAATATATTTGTGAGAAGAAAAATGTTCATTGAGGAATGTAAGTATTTAAAATGTCCACAGAAGTTTACAGTTTGTGATTAGTAGCAGAATGTAAAGTCTCATGTTTCCTATTCTTTCTGGTAGGTTGGCGACAGGGAGAGACCGAAGAAAAAAAGAAACAGTACTTATAGCAGACAGAGTGTCCTGTTGTTGTTGTGGTTGTTTTCTTTGGCGGGGTGGAGTGAAAAAGAAGAATAGAAAATTAGATGAAAACGGAAGGGGGAGGTGACCAAGTCAGTTTGAAGATTCTTTCTTACATTGTGAGAAGCTATCAGATACCACTCCCATTCTGACTCTTTCACGAGCATGCTTAACTAGTGGATTTCAGTCATGTGACCGGCTCCCAGAGGCACCTTCTTCTTATTTAGATGTGAAAAAACATTTGACTGGCGTTGTAATATGTTTTTTCTATTTCTTATCCAATCAGGATCCTGACTTTTTTTCAACAGACTTGTGAATTTTTCTTGGTCTGGGTCTTTCCAAAATATTGTAAATCGTTTGAACCGATTTTGCGCGTGTGCAATTATACGTTGTTTTTTTAGTTAGTTGATGGATCATTTAGGATTTGTATCCTATACCCAATGCTTCATAACAACAGGGTTCTCGTAGTTTTAAGTTTAGATATTGTGTTACTTTGATTTAAAGGCCCTTATAATTTAATAGTTTTTGAAATTCTTTTTTAGAATTCTGTAGGCAAGTCATATTAATTTCATTGCAATCTTTTCTGATTATAACTAGTATTTTTGCACCCATTTTTCTGTCCTTTAGGACTGAAACAGTTTATTGTATAGAAACTCCATCACCATTTTTGGCACATTTTTCGAGACATCAATATTGTAATTCGAGCAGACATACCAATGAATATATTGTCGTTGCCGGTCATATCTTATAATATATTCTTTTTCAGCAAAGATAGGACATATCATTGCAATGTGGTCGATTTATTATCAAATTCATGGTATAAGTGACAGTGCGATATTTGAGATGTCTTTGTTTATTTTTTTGCTTTGTAAGAATTACACGTCATTAGTTGGTAAATATTCGTTTTAGGTGCCGACGGCTTTTCCCCCTTCAAATTTATCCAAAATAGCATTTTTTCTGTGCAAATGTATATGCTGAACTCAAATCAAGTGTTAGTTATTGAAGAAACTTACCTTTTTTTTATCTAAATGTCTATAAAAAAAACGAACTATATCTTGCATTTTTTCTCTAATCAATATCCTCTTATGTAACCCCCTGCGCATCAGTGGGAGTACGACCTTGCTTGGGATGAAATGATTACTGAAAAAAGTCAGAGTAGTATTACTAAAAATAAATTTTATAGATAATTGACCAACAATAGTAGAAATCATACAACTGCATTACATATACATTTAGTTGAAGCCATAAATTATAAAAATATATTTAGATTTCGGTATTAATCAAACCATAGAGATTGATACCGCTTATACAGAATCAACCAACCACAAAACCAACATGAAAAAACCTTTTCATGAGATGTCTAAACTTATTTATAATTGGAACTTTGTCTGTGTGTGTGTGTGTGTGTGTGTGTGTCCGTTACCTGTAGACTCCGAAACGGCGGAACCGATTTCCTTGGAAATTTACACAGTTGTACTATAAGCCTCTGCGAGTGTTCTTAGCTAGGATTTGTGTCTAGTTACCCCCGATAAATATCGAAAATCGATAATCGAAAAAATCGGGTTATAGAAGGAGTGGTCCGATATTACTCAAATTTGATACACTCATAGACAAAGACATAAGAAAGGATATACAGAAGTTTCAAGGTTGCAATTCTTATAATAGTGCAGAAAATCGATAATATATATATATATATATATATATATATATATATATATAAAAGGTAAGATGTTTGTGTGTGTGTCTGTTTATCTGCCTGTATGTCTGTATTTCTTTCAGCCCTTTAATTTTAGTTTTTGCTTCTTGTTTGGCTCTAAGTAGGTATAATTGTAGTTCTTAGTCTCAGCCATGATACCATTTAATCAGAAGACTTATTTAGCCTTCAAAATTCAGTTTACGGCGAAAAAAACTTATTTGATATCTTATACCAGGAAATCAAAATTTGACTTACATCCATTCATTTTTCTTTCAGTTTAGGGTTTCGCTTTAACTGGAAACAAATATTGCTTTTTAGTCTTTCGTGTCAGCGTCCAAAGAGTCTGAGATCCAGGACCATGGATTAGTTTTAAGACTTTCATTACACCCAAGCAACGCCGGGTTATACTGCTAGTTATAAAGTAAAACGCAAACATGACCACTCCTCGTAATTATATCTTTACAGAGTTGTTAATCGCACGGAATTCTTAATCGGTGAAACGAGTCTTAATTCCAGTTGGATTCGTTATATTCACTTATTCGTAAATAGCCTTGTGAAAGTATGAATCCACATCTTCCCAGTATCTGTTGGTTAATTATAAAAACTTGCATCACTGAAACAATTATCTCAAAAACAATATTACGTACACAATAGATTTCCGCATTCTTGTTCTTCTTTGTGTCTTGTCTTTTCATGACATAAGCGATCATAGACTTCCACGTCTCTTTATCCCTGGTGGCTGCTGGTATGCTTTATTCTGTAACAACTAGCAACTCCCGTTCTGTCATCCACCTACTCAGGCCCTTCAAATATTTTATCCGCTGCTTTCCTTTGTCTCTTTTTCTCTCTATCTGGCCTGTTAGTATCAGGTTCTCCAATCCCTCCGTCCTTATTCCATGTCCCATGAACTTCAGTTGTCTCTTCCTGATGCTCAATAAAAAATTTCTTTTTAGTTTCCATTCTTTCAAAAACCTCATCATTGCTCACATGCACGGTCCATGATAAACGTATCGTCCTTCTGTAGAACCAAATTTCAGTTCCTTCAAGTTTTTCCTTCATCTTTGAAGATATTGTCCAGCAGTGACTGCCATGAACAAAAACTGAGATCACATAGCAATCTAGTACTCTCTTTTTTGTTTCTAGTGAATGTTTTCTATGTCTTAATATTTTATTCAACTTCTAGAACGCGACCTTCGCCATGCCAAATCGCCTTCGGATCTCTGTGTTCTGCTCTGACGAAATTAAATCACTGGTGCTCCCTAGATGTGATTTTGCACGAGATACTAGATTGGCAACTAGGTCCGACCCTTTTACAGTGAAGCCGATGAAATGTAACCGCAATTTCTACTCCAACAGCTTCTTTCCTCGCACTTCCCGCCTGTGGAATTCCCTACCGCATGCTTGCTTCCCCGACGGCTACAACCTCCAGGAGTTTAAATGTAAGGTCAATAGACACCTCCTAACACACTAACTCACACCCACTCTCTCCAACTCTCTCCCTATATACATCCTAAGTCGTCTATCACCCTCCTTCTGACATTTCCTATACCCAATCCCTCTATGTAACCCCCTGCGCTATAGTGGCAGTGAAATGCCTTGCTTTGGGTGACAGAATTAAAAAAAAGCAAAACTTTCCGACGTATTTAAATTTTTATGCGTGCTTGATTTTAATATCTCCCACCTGTATTAAGCATTTTGGTTTGCTCTTTTAAATAACCTAGAATGACAAAGAGAGAACTCAAAATAGATTAACACAAAATAGATAGAATTAAATATATTAATATATAGGGAAACATGCTCACATTGAATGACTCCTTATACACAGAGAGAGACATATATATATATATATATATATATATATATATATATATATATACACACAAAAATATCTAAATAAATAAACTGAAAAATTAAATGAAATAAACAGGCTTCCAAACTATAATCTATGGAAAATTAAAAATTTAAAAAAAAAAATCGATCCTCTAAATTCAAAATTAAGATTAAATATACAAATTTAGATAAATTATAAAAACTGATACAAATTTGCATTTACCTTCTAAAAAATTAAAATTTAGATTTTTATAAACAACTTTGCCTAAATGCAATAATACTCCACACTTGAATGAACACACCTATCCCACTAAAATAAAAATAAAAATGAAAATAAAAATAAACAATTCTATAGAAAAGATCAAACTACTAAATTCTAAAGCAAAGTTTAACATTCCGAATTAGATTAGAAACCTACCCGTAAAAACCTTACTTAAATACAAAAATATTCCGTACTGGAAAAATCAAAATGAAAAAGGAAAAACACCCCACCCCTATCACGTCTATCTTAGAAACCCAAAGGAAGGTAGCCTGGCCACTAGATTACATAAAATCTGTCTGGTAACAACAGACACTCGTCAGTCAAGCACTAGCTAACCATGTCACTGTCCTAAGAATTCTTAAGATTAACAAACAAGATGGGTTCCCTAATTACAAAGGAACCCCCACACACACACGCAAAACTGACCAAGATAAAAAAAAAACTACACACCACGTTCTTCGAAATTCTAACCAAAAGATATACCCGACCAATAAAAACGTACATTCTAACAGATAATGCCATTAATCAACCATTTAGCATTTTCACACCAAGTTCTTCAAAAGTCTAACGGTTAACACGAAAGAAATATTTCCTTCATTACCAATAACCCCAACCAACCCCACAACAACAATGAACCAAATATAAGCAGCGGATGATTTCAGTTCTTGCTCATTCCTCCTGATGAGATGCTGGATGCCCAACGTCGAAACAACCATATGATTGTAGAGGACATATATAGAAAAAAATTATGTATATGTTCTAAAACATAATTTATAATAAATATTCATAGCTCTATACATTATATATCGAGCACTGTTTTAAATTAATGTTTTGGACGGTGAAAAAAATTATTTCTTCGTTCTGTACTCACTCGGATATATATATATATATATATATATATATGACTTTATTTTGATCTACATCTCAAACACAAACTTATCCGAATAAATAACCATTTAATTTAATGGAAGCTCTTCAGTGGCATGAAGAGAAATATTTGCCAGTAATGTAAGATCTCGACCGACCATCATTGTCAGTCAGCGGTGTTGCTCAGTCCGTAATCCTTCGGACAACTGAGGGCATCGCATTTCAATCGGTGTAGAGAAAATCACCCATCAGACAAGTGTCCCAGAAACTAAGTGCCTAGTCTAAACATTGCCGATTCCATTTCTTTAATCAAGGAGAATGGAAATGAACTGACTGACCTTGCAGAGTCGATGGAAATTGCAGAATATGATACTCTTTGGAGGGGATGGAATAATGGTCATAATAAGAATCTCTTAATAACACGCGAAATTCCAGAAATTGGTCGACCGCCTTTTCTTGGTGACATTGAAATGCCATCTTTCATTCGGCTTAAATATGATGCGAAAGGCAGCTTTTAATTGATGAATGAAATCATCATACGCGGCACTATTTATATCTCTAAAAACTTATGAAAACACACAAATAAATTAATTTCGTTCGATGCTAGAATTTCCATTATATATATATATATATATATATATATATATATATATATATATCCTTCATTGGTAAACAAGTTATTACGCGACCTATGTTTCTACCATGTGGTGTCTTCAAGGGATTTACAATAAATGAGTTATTGCAAATCGGCTGAAGAAACCACATGTTAGAAAGCTAGCTCGCGTAATAACTCGTTTACAAATGAAGAATATTCAAAAGTTCTACAAAGTAATTACACTGAACACTTTTTAATACAAATGCGCACTGGTTCAATTTTCTTATGACCAAAAGATAAGTACTTAAACAATCAATATATATATATATATATATATATATATATATATATATATATATATATAAGACTATGTTTCTTTATGTTAATGTCTTCTATCTATCTATCTATCTATCTATCTATCTATCTATCTATCTATCAACCGTCTGTTTCTATCTATCTATCTATCTATCTATCTATCTATCTATAACCGTCTGTTTCTATCTATCTATCTATCTATCTATCTATCTATCTATAACCGTCTGTTTCTATCTATCTATCTATCTATCTATCTATCTATCTATCTATCTATCTATCCGTCGTTTCTGTCTATCTATCTATCTATCTATCTATCTATCTATCTATCTCGGCCTATTCATATCTATCTATCTATCTATCTATCTATCTATCTATCTATCTATCTATAAAGTAGTTCATATGAATTTTTTATCCTCTTCCTTCTTCTCTCCCTTTCTCTTTGTTTTTGTGATTGTGTGTCTATGTGCATTTGTTCTTATATCTGTGTCTATATATGGATACTTATACAGAACAGCATGTTTGTTGATCCACACATACACACACGCGCACACACACACATACACACACGCGCACACACACACACATACACACACATACATATAGTTATATATATATATATATATATATATATATATATATTATGAAATATATTTTAGAACATGTACAAATTTTTTATGCGCTACAAAGTGTACATTTTGTTTCGACATTAAAATTAAAACGTCTCATTAGGTGGTGTGGAAGCGAATGGAAACCCCCTTTTTTATATTTGTCGAGTTGTGGGTGGGATGTTAGTGGTGGTTAGAGATAAGTGGATAAGTCTTGTAAATTGTCTGTTAGAATGTTGAAAACATGGGGTGGGTAGGGAATATAATAGATTAATAGATTAATAGATTAATGAAAATGTCTGGAAATTTGTAGACAGATTTAACATTAGAAGATGAGGTATGGGTTTGGCTAGATTTTATTCTTTGGTTTTTTTAGAGGGGAAAGTACGGAAGGGTAAAGGGTCGGGTGGGATGGGAATGGACATATTTTAATGTTTTTTTTTTGTTTATTAGAGAGGGGGAAGGAAGTGTAAAGGATGGGGTGTGATGGGATTGGACCCATCCTTAATGTTTCTTTGGGTTTATTAGAGGTGGGTATATATATTACCAACAAAATGATTGGGTTTCCTTCCGTGTCTTTTTTCCAGAGGTCCCTTAGATGAAGTTTGTAACCATGCTCTTTAAACACGCAACTCTCTCATTTTCGTCCTGTGTGATAGCCGGTATCGCTGCTTGTATACCAGCAGGGAAATACTAATAAAATCCACGTTCATTATGGTTCTCACTTGTATGTTCTGCTAATATAGCCCACAGTAATCTCTCTTTTTGGCTGTACCAGAGAGATAAGTCTGATTGCAACAGATATGAAGCGTCTTCTCAAAAGATCACAGTTACTGTTTGCTGATAAAATGAAAAAAAAAAAACGAATAGTCTTCGAGTAGTTCCATTGTAGAGTGTTGTGGAGAAGTTTCCGCATTGAAGGTTATAATCGTGCTATGTCGGTTGCTAATCCACTTAACGCACCCAAAATGTTAGGAACTTGGTAAACTTCTACTGAAAGCTAATTCCTTAGTATTCGGCTAACCGCCGACTAATATCAACTGCCTAGTAGTTTTACTGAACTCCAATAAAAGTTTAATGAACTCCCATGAACTTCCCAAATACTTCCTGTTAATTCTTATTAATATAGGAGGGAGAGTCCATTATCTGAGGAATAGGTGTGTTTCCATATAACATAGAGACTATTGACGTATCTGCAAGCGTGTGTAAAACAACAACAAATCCCCAATCCCTCTGAATCCCTTTGAAAACCTGACGTCTACAGCAGATAAGGTTGAATTCTTAGCCAGAAGGATATCTTCCAAATCTACACTTGATTCATCTGGAGACCTCACACCTGATTTCCCTCTAAAACTGGAGCTCTATTGTAGGAAATGCATATATACAAGTCAACCATATGTCCGTGCATGGAGTACTGCTATCATTTATGGTCAGGTGCCCCTGCCGTTCTCCTCAGTGTTCTTGACAGGCTCCAAAGGAGAGTCTGTAATGTGATAGGTACTGATCTGGCGACTCGACTGCAGCCACTTCCCCATCGTCGAAATGTGGCCTCCCTTTGTCTCTTCTATAAATACTTTCATGGCTTCTGCTCGGATGAGCTTAAGTCACTGATGCCTCCTCAACAGGTGTTTACTCGTGCAGCCAGACTGGCAACTGGGTCCCACCCATTCACAGTCAGGTTAGCCAAATGCAGACGACAATTCTACTCCTGCAGCTTCTTCTCTCGCATTTCCCGCCTGTGGAACTCACTCCCGTATTCTTGCTTTCCTGACGGCTACAACCTCCAGAAATTTAAATACAAAGTCAATACTCATCTACTAACCACTGACTCTAGCTCTCTCCCCACCCCTGTATAACCTTCCCTTTCTCTCCACCTATGTATCTGTCGTCGCACCTGCTTTCTCAGCTTTCTATTGTTCCTTTCTAACTAGTTTGTACTCCTCACTCTTTTCTAATTAATCTTTTTACATTTATGTAACCCCCTGCACATCAGTGGCGTTTCCGCCTTGCTCGGGGTGAAATGATTTTAAAAAAATGCGAATAGATCCGTCTTTTTTTCTCAGACATAATTTTCAAACCAGACATACACAAAGCAGGCGGTGGAAAAGAAATATCATATATCGTCTTAAAGAAATGTTTTCCTGAGCTTGCTTCAGTTATCTATAAACTTTACAACTGCTTCACTTCTTCCTGTTTCCAAGCTTGTTGGAAGTCCTCATCTGCAGTATCTGTTATTATGAATACTGGAAAACTTTCTGACCCTTCAAATTATTGCGCTATTAATCTCTAACCTCTTTTCGGCAAAGTGTTCAAGGCTCTAATAACTGCTGCCATTTTACTTTTCATGACTTCTTATCGAACAAACAGAATGGCTTCTGCTTAGCCATATCTACCGCTGACTTGCTAACGGCCATCACTGAATATGTATGTCAAGCTCTTGATAATAACGGCGAATCTCGAGATGTGGTTCTAGATATTTGGAATGCATTTGACGGAGTTTGGCACACAGGTCTTCTAGAAATGCACAATGATTACGGTATTACAGGGCAGTTCAATCCATTCGCAGGTATTCTCCAAGGCTCTATCCTATGTTGATTTTGACTCTCATCAATGGCATCCAACTAGGGATTTACACTATCATCGATTCTTGTCTCAATAGTAAATCCGTCAGATGACGGACTAACTCTGGCTTCCTTGTAAAAAACTATTATAGATTCCAATCAATATAATTTCTGTTTGAAATAAACCAGAGTATTTTGCTTACTAGAAATCGT
Source organism: Ascarosepion bandense (assembly GCA_037127315.1). Taxonomy (NCBI): domain Eukaryota; kingdom Metazoa; phylum Mollusca; class Cephalopoda; order Sepiida; family Sepiidae; genus Ascarosepion; species Ascarosepion bandense. The sequence continues at coordinate 1,541,112 of JBBBDQ010001406.1, read as the reverse complement.
AAATTTAATCATTTAGCTTTCAAGTAAAGCTAAAATAAAAGTTTTAAGATAACTTTTTTTACTTTTCAAAATTCATTTTAAAAGTTAGATATCGAAAATAAGTGAAGGTACCTATTATTAAGCATTATTTTTGGACAAAATTCTCATACTCTACAAACATTCTACGTTTGCAATAAATTGAATTTTGCAGAACCAGAGCTCATCAAAAGTGTCAAATTGTAAAACTTAAACTAAGGCATTTTTCATCACACTGGGCCAAAACAGCGACCTCACCTCATCTTTGAAAAAAAAAAACTTTCTTTACTCAATGTCTTCCTGCGCTGGGCAATCCAAATACTCTGTAAGTTCTTGCTGATACATTTTTTCTTGATAACGGCTAGAAATTTACTATTAGTTTTAGTAAAAAATGTTTTACCAGAGTTCATATTGCAATTTTAACTGAAAAATTACAATATGAACGCTGGTAAAAGTACAAGAAGAAAACCATTAACATCAAAAGATTTCAGTATGAACTCTGGTAAAAATGGTTCTGAAACATTAGGTTTATAAGTCCCAAAGATTCAACACAAGCTCCAGTGGATATCGGCGTAAAACTCTGGTAAAAATGAGTCCCAAAAATTCAATCGCTCAAGGACACATGGTCCAGTGAATATCGGCGTTGGTTAGTTCCAGTGACTTGACCCAAAGAGTTGTCAGTTCAATACCAGGCTATAGGATTGGTGAACAAGTATCTTAGAGAGTCGGGTTATGGCCGCCACGAGAGATTCAGCGAATGATGCCCAGCGTGAACTTCGTCTTAGCAAAACTTTGTAAAAACAGTTCTCGCACGAGTTTCAGAGAATGAAGTTCAACGTGATCTTCGTCAGCACAGAGAAGCTATTTATTTGACAACTGAGGGAATTACAGAGGATGAGAATAAACTAGGGTGTATAGGAATCCTTAAAACCTAAAAAAATCAGCAGAAAACCTAAAAAAAAAAACGAACATAAAATGGTATAACAATGATAGTAAAACGAAAAAAAATAGGGGAAATCCATACAGGCTGCTGCGGTGAACCACTGAATGGCGTAGAAAAAGAAAGGACCGCTTAAAAATGTCACCAAAACTTTGGGCGGAAAAGTATCATTAACTTCTCGAAAATGTCGTTAAAAATTGAAAAATATCCAGAGATTACTAAAACTTTGGCTGAGAAACTACAAGAATATATAAAAGAAGGCTATAAAATTTCCAAAGACACCAAAAAACCTCAAATTTAAAATTAGCCGACCCCTATACACACTGTAAATGTAATCGGCGGTTGAACCGAACGGCTGCATCTATGGCATTTGCGTGAGCTCAAGAGACTGACGCTCAACCTTGCCATATGAACAAAGACACCGTTGCAATATAAGCTGTGGAGGCTGACGATGAAAGCGATCATCGTTTGAGCAGAAACGTTAATTCAATGTCAGCAGCAAGAGAAATTGTGCATGGGGATAGGCAGGTTAATTTCAAGAAGAAGAAGAAGAAGAAGAAAAAGAAGTTAAAGAAGAAGAAAAAGAAAGAGAAGTCGAAGGATACGAAGCGGAAAAAAAGAAAACGAAGAAGAAGAAGAATCAAATGAAAAAGAAAAGGGCGAAGATGACGAAGACAACGAAGACGAAAAAGGAGGAGTCGACGAAGCCGATGGAGATGGTGAAAACGAAGAAGTCGACATCTAAATGAACACTTATAGTTTTCAGTTGCATGCGTAGATCCAATGGTAGAAGGATTTCTGGTTTATTGACTTAAGTGGTATTTGTCGGTGGATGTGGTTTTGGCTGAAGCTGGACATTTCGTATGATGGGGCTGTCTAAGAAAACATACAGTATATTTTAACTTCCTCGTAATTTCTACCTTATCATATACCATAACAATTTCACGTATTTTGCCGGGGTCTTACAACCACCGACCCTGCCTGACAATGCATCCCCTTCTGTTATCGCATCACGTTACAGTATCCCGTAACGTTTGCTCCCGTTCTTCAAATTGAATATACATCATTCTCGTTTCTTGGCAAAGTTGACTAAGCATGAATCCCGTTTTACAAATACGACAAAAACCAAAACTTACTTCGTATTTTTTAACTTACGCGTCACGACAACCTAATATTGGAGGTTTTTGAATAAGCACTTTCTTATCGACACCAAATAACCCGCAGTTAAAGCTATAAAAAGACAAGAATCCAAGTACTACAAGGGTAACTCGAAGAATGAAAATGGTTTCGACTTACGTAACTGCATGGACAAGGGCAATTGCCCGCTAGGTTATGCTTGTAAAACTGAAGGTGTAGTGTATAAAGCTGATTTGGGAAATTCAAATGGATAGAAATAGTTTATGTTGGATTTACAGATGGCTGTTTTAAGAAACGTTTGTATGAAAATAAATCTTCATTCAGGTTGGGAAGGCACTGAAACTGTACCAGGCTCGACAGCCATGTGTAGAAGTCGAACGAAAATGATCAATAGAAGACCTAACATGAAATATACTTAAAAGGTCCGGCCGTATAGTGTTGGTGACACGAATTTCGGGTTGTGATAGGAGGAAGGAAATCTATTGTCACATACCCAGACCAGAAAAATTTATCAAATGAATGGACAGAAGTTATGACGGAGTGTAGGCATTCAAGAAAGTATATTTCCGGGATTGTAAGAACCAGGCTGAGGGAGTGAGCGTGCGTTTACCCCACCTTCTGTGGGAGTACTAGCGGCCAAGGGCATGAGGAAGTTTGTTCTCTTCCGTCAAGCGCGGGGGTAAAAAGGTCCCCACCCCTTATGGTTGTTAGGTATATAAGCAAGCGCCTTAAACATGCAAACTTCTGTTTGTCTGATGATACCTGAGTGGCCGAAACCTGGGTAGCAAGTAAGTGGCGTGTGTTCTGTTCGTTGATACACACACATACACACACACACACACACACACAAATATATATATATATATATATATATATATATATATATATATATATATATATACTCCAGGGTTAGAGTCGCCGACTGACGCTATTTCGGTCGGGTTTCAATCCTGGGTTAAAAAGCAACCGGAGTCTAACCGTACTGATGAGCTGTGATACAGCGAAACAGATCTCTCTGTGGATGGCAATATATATATAATATACGATACCATTTTAATATATATATATATATATATATATATATATATATATATATATATTAGGGCGTCACTGTATATGTTAAAATTAATATATATAATATATCTATTAAATATATTGATTATTATTCATATATATATATATATATGCAAATATAGATTTTATATTTGCATATATAGAGATACATGAAAATATAGCTTTTATATATATATACATATGCAAATATAGTTTATATATATATATATATATATGAGTAAATATATTTCTTACAGACACAAAACAAGTCAGGCTTTTGACTGTAATGAGTAATCATCAGCGATAAGAATACGGATGGAAATAGGATATAATTTAAGGAACCCATTATTTAAGAAGTTTTGTTAAAATGAATTTTATTTGCTTTTATTTCTTTTTTACTTTCTCACAAGCCTGAAAATATATCAGGTTAGATCAAAACTTGGAACTCATTTAAAATTTTGCAATATTTTCCATCCCCAACTGCCACAAATATTAAATTAATTCAATATGAATAAAGATTATATGCTTTTTGATAAAGCAGTTTTGAAAAACAAGTGTGCCAACATACAACACCCACACACACATGTTAGTATGAAAAGTAGCATTAATAAAATGGGATAAAACTTGTAATAAAACAATTGTCATCATGTATACAGCGGTATTAACCTACCACAAAATTACAATAATGATTCTTGAAAAAGTTTGAAACGGTCAAAACAGATGAACAAACATCAGAAATTTTACTTTGACCAGATAATAGAAAAAAATTCACATTGACCGTTCTTTGAAATCAAACTCGCTTATATATATATATATATATATATATATATATGTGAAATGATTTGTTTGAACATTATTTTTTATCGGTATCAACAAACCATTTCAAATTGTCGGTTGTTTATAACAAAGTTTCGTTAATCTTCGTTAATTTCTGTAACATTTCTGTATATATATATATATATATATATATATATATATATATCCAAAGGTAAAAGAAGGAAGAATAAAATTGCAACGTTCTAAACATTAATTTAATACAGTCTCATCAAAAGGAAAAACAAATTACAGTAATTTTTAGGAACAGATTCTTGCGGTTATTTTTACTTACCCTAACCAGCCAAAGGGTGAAACCTAGGTAGGTTTGTTGGCTCTTAATTATATTTTCTGTATATATATATATATATATATATGCATCATCATATTCCTTGTTGGAAACTTGCCTAGAGAAATCTGTTGCTCTACTTTTTTCGTTTTTAGATGGTATGCTTACCTCGTTATGGCACATGGATATGAGCCTGGAACACACAAACAAGTTTGATGTCAGTAAACCAATAATGGTGTACTTGAACAGCTTGCGATTTATCATTCAACGACACGGCGCCTAATCTATCACAAGGCTAGTCGTGTTTAAGAAGGGAAAAGACAGTCTGTTTAAAGAACATTGTTTACCAAGAAAAAAAAATACATATGAGAAAATAAAATATGTTCTGAGTTAGAAAACTACATTTTTGTGCCATGTCAAAATAATACCACAACTGTAAGTAAACTTCTTTTTTTTTTAATCTATGACTATGTTTGTTGAAGCAATACAAACATCTGCTTCTTTTTTAAGTGTTGTCGACGGTTTGTTTGTGTAATCTGCGTTTCACCGTTGCTACGAGAGGACAGTTTGTTTGTCCTGTAGAAACAATTTTCTAACAAAGCGAATTGTCTCTAAACTTTCTTTCGGCATTCTTATGTAAAAAAAAAAGAAAAAGAAAAAAAAAAGTATATTTTCCGCCAAAATAAAATTTAAAAAAAAAAAAAACAGCAGCCTGGCGACTTTATGAATCTGGATTTAATTATGACCATTTGTGTGGTTTTCGTTTTTCTTTCTTACTTACTTTTTTTTTTAACAAGTTTTACTACAATTTTAAGGTGACAAAAGATAATATATATAAACATATTCGTTTATTTTGTTTAAGGTTTTTTTTTAATGATATCACACAGAGCAAGGCGATAACGCCACTGTTGCGCATGGGGTGACGTAAGAGTGAACAGATTGGAAAAGAGAAAGCCGGAAACCACATCCTAAACATGAAACAAGGGATGAGTTCAATAGACGTGGGTGGAGTGTGAACCGAGCGATAGTTTAGTCTATCTACTCCAACTGAAAAAAAAAGAAAAAGAAAAGAGTAAAAAGATTGGAAGAGAGAAAGTCAGAAACCACATCCTAAACAGGAAACAAGGGATAAGCCTCTTCACCTGTTCAATAGACGTGGGTGAAGTGTGAACCGAGCGATAGTTTAGTCTATCTACTCCAATTAAAGTCTATAAAACTTAACGTGTTAAATACTGCAGATATCCATTTTTAAACTAATAGAAAAATCAAAACTTAAATTTAGTATACGTTCTATCAAATAGATCAGCGTTTTTTTGTGTGTGTCAGAAGACATACTCTTACACAAAAATCTCGATCTATAGCCAGTTTTAAAGTTGATAGCGCAGAGATAGATATTTTTTTCAATCATTTCACCCCGAGCAAGGCAGAAATGCCACTGATGAGCAGGGGGGCTACATAACTGTAAAAATATTAATTAAAAAAGAGTGAGGACTACAAACTAGTGAGAAAGGAGCAATAGAAAGCTGAGAATGCAAGTGCGATGACAGATACATAGGTGGAGAGAAAGGGAAGGATATACGGGGGTGGGGAGAGAGCTAGAATCCAGTGGTTAATAGATGAGTATTGACATTGCATTTAAATTTCTGGAGGTTGTAGCCGTCAGGAAAGCAAGAATATAGCAGCGAGTTCCATAGGCTGGAAGTGCGAGAGAAGAAGCTGCAGGAGTAGCTGGAGAGAGATGTGACCGAAGATCGGTTTTGAATGTGGGAATCCTGAGTGCCTACGCTCAGGTCATTGATCAAATATGACGCGAAACTGGGTATTAAACTGGTCTTATCTCGTCAAAGCTTGCCATAGCTGGTCAGTTCTGGTCATCTGCTTCCCAGCGAAAAGGCTCGAAACCAGAGCTGATATGAGGCGAGATTTGATATCGCATTCCATATAATAGCAAATCATCTTATTAGTGAATCGTCTTGATTCCAGTCAAAGAGATATCACAACTGAAGCTCAGCAAAAATATCATCATTCTGAGACTTATTCATCTAGGATTCTGTTTACCAATTTACTTATATTAGATAATCTCTGTTGCTTCCGGTTTCATCGTCTGTAGGGAACTTATCCAGCATATATTGCCATATAGGCGGTTAGACAAGAGATAACAACTCAGTTGATTCATTTGTTTCTCAAATAAAATCATCTCTGTTTTCATCTAACTTATTAATACAAACTAATTTAATGTAATAAAGTGTGATATTATGTAATCTATAACCGCTTTATGAGTATTATACATCTTATTAATGTTGCTTTTTATCCTTACATTCTGAGTCAAGCAAATATTCATTATAAATATTATCCTATTGCTAGTTTCATTTCATCTTGTTATTGTTACTGGGGGGAGGGGTCAATCTATTCTTTACTATTATTGCTTTTATTTACTATCATTTTATTAATGGTTTCATTCCAATCACATTTTCTACGCATAATTGACTTACAGTCTAATCGTAGATTTATAGGATACAAATCCTATATCATCCAACAGCTAACTAAATCACACAAAGTAAATTTGCACACCCACAAAATCGAATTCAAACGACTAAAAGCATTTTGGAAAAACCCAGATATAACAGACAAAATAAAATTGCACACTCGCAAAAGTGGATTCAAACGACGAAAAACATTTTGGAAAAACTCAAACCAAGAAAAATTCGCACATTAGTGTGAAAAGCAAAATTCAGGATCCTGATTGGATTAGAAATAGAAAATTCATATATGACGTTTTTTCACACCTATTTGCAAATATGCTCACTGGAGCTGGTCATATGACCAGATTCACTACTTATGGACGTACCATGACTGATCAAGCCAGTCAGAAACGCACAGAGACCAGAGAGGCCAAAGGTCCGACAGACAGGTCCGTCGATGACTCAACCAATACACAAGAGAAGAAGAAGGAAAGAAAAACAACAACCTCAACTCTCCATAGAACTTTTATTTATCTCTCACCGGTTTGAAAAGAGAAAGGAACACAGACTTTATTAGTTAAATAGACTGATTAATCTTTTCATACAAACGCATTCAGCTACTTACTACTACCTCTATTCGACTCGTTTCCCTCTCTTCGATTCTTTTTCACGCACACTATCTTTTTCATCTTAAGTTCATCCACCCTTTTCTTTTTTCACCTACTTAGCGGCGGATACATAAAAAAAGAGAAACAAACATTACAACTCTGTTGAATTACAGCCAGCAAAATATCGATACTTTTTTGTTCAAAGCTACATTCGTTCAAATCTAAAAGAATTTTTTCACCGAACAAATGATACAAAATATACACAAATCATTTATTCTGTATATATATCTTGGTAAATGTACTATTTTCTAATTTTATATAAACATTTCTTATTGCTTTGACTTTTCTTGAAATCTGTTGTATTTTATGGATAGGATATCCCGCATTAAATTCTCCCTTTTAATCCGGGTGTACTGTACCTCCGCAGATTCTTCAAAAAACCTCGGACATTAATCGAATATTTCTACAGATTATATCATGAATTATAGATTAATAACAAATCAGTAATGGATAGGGTTATATGGAAGCCCATAATTTAATATATGTTAGTCCGTATATTCCATTAATGCCCCTACAAGGTCCCAAATAGGAAGAGTTTGGACAACAATGATTTAAAAATCTGTTGTAGAGGAATATCCTATCCTACACCGGAATGGATATGGTCCGGTCTATAAAAGACTGCGACTGGAGTGAACTCTAGAGCCGTCATCATTAGACTGACGACTCTATGACATTGTCAGCTCTCTACCTTCGGGTAGAGAGCCTACTCTGCTTCGGAGCAGAGGGCACTAACACTTTCGTTGTTCCGCCGAAGGGTAGAATCACGACTGGGGAAAGATAGACAGACATTTTTTGCTCTGGCTATATGGCGGGGAAGAACCACAAAAAGACCTTGTGTCACATCTAGCGTTAAGTGGGAAGGTTGGTAAATACCGTCATCACTAGCCTGACCGCCCTATGCACTGTCAAGCCCTCTGCCTTCGGGTAGAGAGCGCATTCTGCTTCCGAGCAGAGAGCACTAACCCAGTCGTGGTTCCGCCGAAGTATAGAATCACGACTGGGGAAAAATAGACAGATATTTTTTGGCCTGGCTATATGGCCGGGAAGACCCACAATAAAAATACCTTGTGTCACATCTAGCCATACGGGGCAAGGTTGGTAAATACCGCCATCATCATTATACTGACGGCTCTATGCACTGTCAAGTTCTCTACCTTCGGGTAGAGTGCGCTCTCTGCTTCCGAGCAGAGAGCACTAACACAGTCGAGGTTCCGCCGAAGGGTAGAATCACGACT